>VZRW01013715.1:743035-869795 GCA_013398125.1 Aegotheles bennettii | reverse complement strand
CTCCCGCCGGCGGACTCTGCGGGAGCCCCCCCGGCTGCAGAGAGCAGCGGCCCGGGGACAGGCAGGGCCGTCGCCCCCCGGGGTGATTGATGCCGGGGGGGGCATCGCTTGCAAAGAGCCCCCCGGGGCCGGGGAGGGCTGGCAGGAGATGGGGGTCCGGGGTCACGGTGTGGGGAGCCCCTCTCCTTCTGCTCGCGGGTTTAGCCAGGCCCACCCCGGGCTGGGGGCGACCCGAGTGCCCCCCCCTGCCTCAGCCCAAGGGCTGCAAAGTTTCCTCGTCGCCGGGCGAAGCGGGTTGGGACAGCAGGGGCGAGTCCCGCAAGATCGGGGTCGCTTCCCTGCCGTTAATCCAGAGCCGTTAATGGGATGGGAAACGCAGCGGAGAAGTTGCGGTGTATTTCGGTCGTGCCGTGTGTTTCCTGTCCCCGTGTTGCTGGAGGGCTGGGACGGTGCCTGGGTTTGCCACTCTGGAAATGGCTGAGAAAAAGCATCCTTCTGTCCGTCTGCCCTTAACAGGGAAAAACGGGCACCTTCCGAAAGAGCTAATGTGTTCCAGCTCTGCTCTTTCAAGACCAGTATTGCGTGTAGTGGTTCTGCTGGTTGTGAATGAAGCCGGGGTTATTTTTTGCCGTGTTACCAGGGATTATGAGACCCACTCATTATTTTTTTTTTCCAGTTGTTTTAGCTGAAAAATCAAATTGTCTGCCTAGCCGTGTCTCTCGGTGTGTGTCTGTCAACATGGGTATTTGCAAGGGTATTTGTAATGTATTGAAATAGTAGAAAGAACATTTCCCTTCTGGCTGGCGAAACGGTGGTACCTTCAAAGTGATCGGAGGCTGAATTGAGATGTGTTTTGCAAAGTACTGTGAGATCAAAGGAAAATTAAGATCAGAGAGGTTTGGAGAGCACAAGGGGCACAGGAGGCGCTGGGGAATGTACTGTTTGTTACTGGGCTCCCTTTCCACGGTGTGTCCTGGCAGCTCAGTCGGAGGCACCTCCCGCTCCCTCCAGACCGCATCCCTTCCTTGCTGGCATGCTTCACAGGGCATGGCACTGGGCTTTCCCTGCCCGCGACCCACAGAACATTTGAGGGGAAATGGTTGTGTCATGAACCTCCCCATCCCCATGAGAGTCTGGCAGAGGAGTGGGGAAACATAACTCCTGGTGTCCATTTACTCAGGAGAGCCGATTTTCCTGCTGCCGGATCCGGGAGAGCTCTGCAGAGGCACAATGATCACTGCTCAGCCCTCAGCCAGGACACCGTATCCTCCCTGGTAGCTCGGGCACATCCTTCTCACGGTGTCAAGGAGAAGTCAAGTGCTTTGTAACAGCAGCCAGGCAGCAGCTTCCCCACCCCGATGCGCTCAGTGCCTTACAGCACGCTACAACCCTCCCTGCTTCATGGCTTTCCTCATGTCCATGCATTCCCACTTGCATTACCTTCGAGCTCTTGCTCTCCTTTTCAGACCCCTCTTTTATTTGTCCCCAATCCATATTTTTGCATTACAAGTGAATTTTGCCAGCTGGGGCCTCGGAGGAGCCTCCCTCTGGGTCCAGCACAGTATCTGCCACATCCATCCTGCTTCCTCCACTGAGCCCCCTTCACCTCCCACACCCCTGCCAGGCCTCCCCCCATTTACTTAACCCGTCTTTCCCTGTGTTAATTAGGTGTTGCCTACCAACCCAGAGGAAAGCTGGCAGGTCTACAGCTCTGCCCAAGATAGCGAGGGACGTTGTATATGCACAGTGGTGGCACCTCAACAGACGATGTGCTCGCGTGATGCCAGGACAAAGCAGCTGAGACAACTATTAGAAAAGGTAATGGTTGACCCCTTTTGGGAAAGGTGGTTTGGTTTGGTGTGACATTGGGGGTAAAAATGCAAGTGAGCTGGGCTGAGCTGGGTTTCCAGGGAAGATGGAGCCCTTGGGCCAGCCCTCCTGTGCCGTAGCCATCCCCACGCGTGCAGTGGGGAATAATCAGCCACAGTCAGGAGGATAAATCTCTTCTGAGGCACAGAGGAAAAGGGCTCATGGCCTAAAGTCAGGCGAAAACTGCTGAGATCAAAGGAACGATACTGAACCATATAGCTAGAAAAAAAAAAAAAGATGCAATTTACTCATTTTTTTCATTATGTTAACACAAGCAGTTTCAAAGGGTGAGCCTCGACAAGATGAGAGAGGAGAGAATTAAAAACCCAAAGCCTGTGCATTCCTGGCCAAGTTGATATTAAAAAGGTCGAATAAAATAGTACGAGCTGTCGACATCAAATAGCACAGAAATGACAGTTAGTGGTTTTCCTTCTCATGTTGACATCCACTTGATTAGTTTTTAATAGTCTACTGTCCAAAGAGATCAAAGAATCTCGTTAGGGAAACATTCCCAATAACAAGAAATTTTCCAGATAATAGATTTCATTGAAGAAATGCTGTTTCATGTGAAATGGTGCTCTTCTCCTTAAAATATAAATGTACTCCTGTGCTGGATCTGTAACTATGCCTCACACCCTAATGCTGTCTTGGCATGTGTTGTGCATGACAGAATAATTTTCACCCTGCTGCTTTCAGGAAGTTGATGTCCCAGTCACTCATAACAATATCAAACCTACACTTAACTGATTTTCCTATATTATAAGGACACTAAAGCGAGGCAGGAAATATTTAGCCCTAAAACTCTGCTTTGGTGTGTCAGAGGCTTCTAAAAATAATCCCACTCAAGCTTTCATTTCTCTAAGCAGTAACAGGAATCGGTGCAACAGCACATTTGTCTCAGAAGCAGCAGGCATTATATGAGTAGCTGACACAGGCGTCCAAGAGCCGTCCTGTTCCCAGAACTCCTCATATGCATTAAGTGAGCAGGATTTGACCCAATGCCCTCTGCTAATGGGCAAGCAAGTTGAGCATACGAGACCTGGGATAGCATCAGTTCCTGTGCGGAGGGTGGAAGTGCTCAGGGAGTTTTCCCTTATGCAGCTCTCCGGCTGCCAAGGAATAAAGTGAGGGAGGAGTGGTATTTCGAGGCATGTGTTCTGGGGATATGTTACCTGCCTGCTAATCTGCCTGCATCTCACTCCCACGCTAACCTATATGAACAACCCCAAAATAAAGAATAGGCTCCTAATGCCAGACATCTGGTCTTGATGAAGGCTGAAATGACAATCCCTATAGGAAAATGCAGCTGCAGGGAAGAGCCTCCAGCTTCCCAGGAGGGATTTCAAACCTGAAAACCCCTTCCCTCACCTGACGTTTTAACTCTAGCTTTGTGGTGGGAAAACTCACATCTCCTGATTTCTCTCTGCTGGCAGATAAGGCCGCATAATGTGTCAAAGAGGTAATTGTGTTTGGATTTTCAAAGGAGGAGACCTGGTGGTCACCTATGGAAATAATAAGGCATTGCTGCATTTGTGTGTGTACACAAACCAACTACAGCGTCGTGGGTGGAAATCTCTGCACGGAGGCTTCAGCAGCTGAATGTGCTTTGAGGTTCAAAGCTGCCAAGACCCCGTCTGCCCTCAACACATGGGCACTGGCATATGCAGAGGAACTGCGGTTCGTGCTGCTTGCGAGTGAATCCTGGGCACCCCGACAGCTCGAGGGGCAGGCGTTAGGAAAGGTGAGGTGAGCCAGGTCTGCTCGCCACCGCACAAACTGTTCAGCCCCTGTTTTGACAGCGAGGTGCCTGAGCTCATCGCTGGCTGGAGTACACGGAGTCCTTCCAGCATTATACGTGTCAGGTGCTGAGTCCGAGTCTTGGACTGCATCCAAACCCGAGGCATCACCTAAATCCTCTTCATAAACAAGATTATGTTTTATCTTCAAATGGATTTTTTTGTTTAATTTTTTTGGCCCCGTTATCTGGGAGGACTTCCTCCCTCTGATAGTTAAACCGGTTTTGGTTTCCTGCCAATGGTTACCCTTTGCCAGCACAGATTTCCAGATTAAACAGTTCTTTTTGTTCCTTTAATATTCACTCCAAGGTGTATATGGGGAGAACGATGACATCTCTTGTCAGCCTTCACTTTGCCTTCTACAGACCTTATAAGATGAACTTCTCATATCCTGGTCCATCAACCAAGTCCCTCTCTCTGCTATTTCTTCCTGTAGACCATAAAAATCTCCCTTGAGATGTCTCATGCTCCACCAGTTTGTCCAGCTACCCAAAGCTAAAGATTCATCGCAATTCAGACCCCAAAGATGGGCTTAGAACAGCTCTTTTGAGCGGGCACAATAGGCTGATCCACAGGGAAGCTTGAGCAAGGTTTAAACCATGGCTTTGACCACATAAATCTCACTAGGGTCATCAGGCCAATACTGACTCTCCCTTACTCTGGTTTAATTCTGGAAGAACTCTGTGTCAGCCAATGACAAGAACAACACTGGAGGCTTCATTTGTATCAGTTTTGTATTTCAAATGCTAAAATTAACTCTTTTCCCTGAGACAGTCACAGGTATCTCTCTCCCATTAGCTTGATGGAAAATGAGGTTTCATGTTGAAGGTGCCTCCACCAATGGAGGTAAGAAGCATTTCAGCTGATGTGTGAGGATAGCAGTTAATGGATGAAGCTGAGGGAATTTGAGAGTCAGTGTCCTTCGGTCTCAGTTCATTAGAGGACTTATGTGCATGCTTATGTTTAAGCTATGAACAGTCTCATTGAAACCTAATCCTGTGCCAAAGTAGTTTGATGGATCGAGGGCTTAATATGCTAACGAAGGAAAACAAGTAGATCTTCAGCTAATGAAGCACACATTGCTGTCAGAGTTCAGGAGTGATGGGGACTGACTCTCTACACATCTGGCCAGAATCTTGCCTAGTTGAAAAAGAAATATGGGCAACAAATAGTAAGAATCTGGGCTTGTAAAACACAGCCCCGAAATAGCACAGCAACTAATTTTAGGCAGCTCAGTGTGAGGAGGCTATTTTCCTCTGCAGTCAAGGGAGAGGCAGCCTCCTCCAGAGGTGATTCAGAGCAGAAGCCTGAGTGAGATGTTCTGATTCATTTCCTAGCAGAGCCTGTCTCTCCCTCCCCACCATCCAAGAGGCAGCGTGAGGAGCCCCTGGTGCCTCGCTCAGCCCCTGCAGGGTCAGATACCAGCGTATCACTACAGAAATGCTCTTTTCTGATTGCCTGCATCTTGGCCTTTAATTAGGGTTAGGCATTAGTGGAATTATTAGATGAATTTTGTACGATTTGTACAAGTCATTCCTATTCCAACCCATTGGAACAAGTCTCCTATGTACATACAGCTTGACTCAAAGGAGGATAGACTGGATTACCAGGATAAAAATATCTGCAGACCAGTCATGCTTGTCTAAAACTTTCCTTCTCCTGTCTCTGGGTAGAGAGAAGTCTTCAAACCCCTCCACATCCAGCCCAGGTAAATTAGCACCCAGCTGTGACCACTCAGAGCTCACGTACGCCGGGGGAGGCACGGCTGAACCTCGGGCTGAGCTCAGCTTTGTCTTCTCCTCTTCAAACCAAGAGGGTCTTGTTCTGCTCTTCCCTGCTCCTCACCCCTCCCAGAGCAGGTCCTTGGTGGTAGTCAGGATGGGTGCTGATGCATCTCTGGATGATGTGTTGGGACTCAGAGACTGAAAATAGCTTCACCTTTGCTGAGAAGACCTTCAAACCCCCAAGCAGTTGTACTAGTTGTACAAAATGTTTCCTCACTGTTGGCCTTTGAAATATAGGTTGGCCATACATTTTTAATAGTTCCCTGCAATAGTTTTCTTGTCATCGTGCATGAGCAATGGGCATTTTGATCCCTCCAGAGATGCAGATGCCAAAGTTGGCATTTGACCTGTGCTGCTTTCAGCAAGTAGCCTCCGAGACCTGGCTGCGTGTGGGTGTCCCACCATCCCCACCTCTGTCACTCACGGTAAGTCCCAGCAGCCTGGTGTGATTTGCTGGAGGCAATATTGCACTTGCACCCTTCTTCCCCCATCCCAGCCTGGCTGGGCTTTGGCAAGGATGGGGACAGGAGTGGATGTGGCAGCTCAGGCTCTGGGAGTGTCTCGGAGCGAATCCGCAGAGACAGCCCTGGCTCGTGTTCGGGTTTTGCTCAGACTCCCACAGATGGAGAGACTTGAACCAGGATACTTTTAGTTCAGGCTCTGACGCAGCAGCACACTTGGGTGCCTCATTGATTCATTTTAAACACAGCATCATCCCCACCCATGCCAGCAGTTGTATTCCTGTGGGTAACGTGGCAGTGGCAGGAACACCAGTGGTGGGCTGAGCCCTGTAATGTACAAACACAACCATCCCTGATGCAAAGACCTTAAATTACACCCATTGCTTGATGCTAAATAGGTGCTTAGGTGCTTAAGTCACAGCTTCGTTTACCTTCTCCTAGCCTGAAAAGGGAAGGAGAAAAGGGGATATATATAATAAAAATATAACATATATTATATCTATAAATAATATTAATATTAATATAGTAATACATATATATTATAATATATAATTATTAAGATATATTTAATATATTAATATATAATTAGTGTGTTAATAATATTAATATATATAATAAATCAGATGGCAGCCAACCTTCAGAGTCAGGCCAGCCTAGCTGTCGTTTCCATCCCCTCCCCACACTTCAGCTCTTTTTCTCATGAGGAGCCCCGCCAACCTCCTCTCCTCATTCCTTCGGCAGAGCCAGATGGGCGCTGCACGGGGAGCTGCGGGGATGCGGTGTCGGTCGGCTGGAAAAGATGCTGACCCAGCACAAGCAGCCAAGTGGGCAGGCACCGGTGGGGAGAGCCGGAGCAGGAGCTCCCACGGCACTTCCCGACTTGAAGATGCCCTCGCTTGCAGCTGGATTTGTAGTGGCAGATGCTGTATAAACAGTAGGGCTGCTTGGCTAATGAAGTTTTTACTAGCTGGGAGGAAAGTTTGCACTTAGGCAATCAGTGCGTGTCACTTGTGTACATGAAGAGATGATAATGTGCACCTCAGCAGTGGCGTTCCTCAGTCAGGTGTGCTTCTGCTCAACGAAGAGCCTCACACGATGGCAGGTGCCATCCCAGCCTCTCAAAGAGGCCACCACGAGTGATGCATTTTAGCCTTGACTGCAGCCTTTATTTGCATGTGTGATTGTTAAATTATTCTCTGCAGAATAATCCTAGAATCACAGGATGGGTTGGGTTGGAAGGCACCTTAGAGATCGTGTAGTTCCAACTCCCCTGCCATGGGCAGGGACACCTCCCACTAGACCAGGCTGCTCCAAGCCCCATCCAACCTGGCCTTGAACACTTCCAGAGAGGGAACAATACATATGTTATAAATGTTTAGGAAACCAATTTGCTCCATTTTAGAGAATGGGGTCATAATGCTATGAGATGCTGTGGATTAACTAGTAGGTAATGCATAGGCTGATGGGTCTTCAGCTTGGTTGACTGTGTAGGTCAAGGTCAGCATTTGGTGTTGGGATGTGAGTGGAACTGCCTTGCTGCTGGGGAAGTGACAGCTCCTTAATGAACCCCTTCTCGTTTGACAGGTGCAAAACATGTCCCAGTCAATAGAGGTGTTGGACAGGCGGACTCAGAGAGACCTACAGTATGTTGAGAAGATGGAAAACCAGATGAGGGGACTGGAATCAAAATTTAAACAAGTGGAAGAAAGCCACAAGCAGCACCTGGCAAGGCAGTTTAAGGTATGTGTGCTTTCCAAACTGCTAACGAAGCTGTGGCCAGGGATTTAGTGGGTTGCACCTGGGACTGTGGCCCAGGTCCCCATCAGCTCACGTAGCCATTGGTCTGGTGGTACACAGCACTGGTGGCCGCCCACCCGTGCAGCTCCCTCCTATCCAAAGCACAGCCAGATCCAGGTTGCAGCATCGCATCCTCAGCCACAACACATTTTTCTTTAGGGTAAAAGCAGAAATCTCCATGTTCCCATACCTGCAAACCCCCTGGGTGCCCCAAACAGGGCAGTGTAGCATCACTCCGTGAGAGGGGTCTGCAGGGAGACCCTGGGGCAGCAGAGGTCTGGGTGAGGTGGGTTCCCCTCCCCACATCATGCCCAAGACCCAGTTTTCTTGGGAATAGCCAGGAGCTGGGGCTCTGTTACGTTCCTGCAGCACGCGGCAGACCACAATGGGCTGTCACCAACCCTCTCCCCTCCTTGGGTGGCTGTAGCAACAGGGCAATGGATCAAACACATCAACCCCTCCAAAATCCCCAAAAGTACAACTGTTGTACAACTGCACGTCTTGAGGATGTGCAAATGTCCAATTTCAAAGGAATTTTATGTGTCTGTCCTGGTGTACAAACGAGAAGCAGAGATGCAATGAAGCTGTCATGGGGAGCTATGGTCAAGCTTTCAAGAATTTAATTGAGAACTAATGTAATTGCCAAGAAGAGGCTGTCAGCAATATTTGGAATCTTAAATTTTAGTAATGTTGTGGTTTAATAGATATATAAAACCAAATGGAGATGATTTCTAATGAAATTTGGGGACACTTTTTATCAGCCACCCAGCTGAACCCCATCCCCGTTTCCAGGCAGCTGGTGTTTTAAAGCAGAATTTTTTTAATAGATATGTTAAATACTGAAATACCACGATTACATCAGAAAAAGCTGGAAAGAAGGTTCTTAAAACTTTTCACCAATGCCACCTCCTCCAACCCCCATCTCCAGTTACTGCAGGACCCTAAATTTACCTCCACAGTCTGGACGTAAGGACCATCTTTGATTTAAGCATGAGTTTCTTTTGTTTTTTCTTCCCCCCCCCCCTTCCATTTTGCTGATTTTAATCCTCCCCGTTGCCTGCCAGGGAGCTTGCACTGGGAAGTGCAAGTAAATAGAAAAATAAATACATTCCTCACACGCAAACCGTAGGAGGGGAAGCCTCTTGACTTAAATAGGAGGGGATGGAAAGAAATGAGGCTGAGGACCAATTTCTGCTCCCGTTCCCCACCCCGAGCTGCTTCAGCAGCCAGGCAGCTGTCACAGCCCTGAGCGCTGGGAACTTGGCTGCTGTGCAATAGTTTAAGCAGCACCAGGTATATGGTGTACACTAACACGCTTCATTAACGGGTAGGTGCATGCATATTTATGTCTACTCATTAGCTGCTGGAGCAAAGCACCTTTAACAAAATGCTGCATATCGTGCCTGTAAACGAGGCCCTCTAATTAAAAAAAAAGAAAAAAGAGAAAAAAAGTCTTCATTTCTGCAAAATACATTTGATAATGACTTTGATTTTTATGTTCTTTATAGCATGCCTAAAAAGAATGCGGAATTTTTGTCTAATTTGCTGCCAAAGCACCATTTTAAATAACAGCCACAGCATTTTGTTTCTGCTAATGCCAGCATTAAAATATGAGCGGTTTGGAGCTTTTGTGTTGTTTTTTTTCTCTTTAGTTCCGTAAGAGTATTTGTCTATGAATGGCTATCTATATAAGGCAGGTTAGTGAGCTAGTTCCTCAACAGTATTTCATTTTCTTGCTTACAGGGCTAACTTAAAAGCAAGTTTTTTCAATGCTGCAGTGACTGAAGAAGCAGTTCACTCCCATGTAACCATGAAAAGAGGGCCACAGAGCATTTTGCACCATGCATTTATTTTTTTGATTATTTTCCAAATTAGCACCATATCTCACTAAGGAACCTTGAACCACACAACCGAGATCTTCCTTTGCATGCAATTGTAGATGCATTTCATGAATAGTTTGAAACCCTTGTCAATGCATATATATATTATTTGATTTTATTTTTTGGAAAGAAAAAAAAAAAAAGAACTCTTTGTGTATGTGATCTGAAGCATGTAACCCTAAGATGTTGCATTCTAAAAATGACAAATAAAGGCCTTTCCCAAATATTTTGGTGTTCTGCAGCCTGTTTAATATGTTCTTTCCAATACATCATTTGGACCAAAATAATAATTAAACTAATTTTAATGGTAATAATTGTGGGATATGAACCTTGCACTCACGTAGGAAGCAACCAGGTCAAGGCAGAGTGTTGCAGATTTTTGCACGCATAGCACTGAACCAAGCTTATTTTAACCTTGCAGGCGATAAAAGCGAAAATGGAGGAACTTAGGCCTTTGATACCAGTGTTGGAAGAGTACAAAGCCGATGCAAAATTGGTATTGCAGTTTAAAGAGGAGGTCCAGAATCTGACGTCAGTTCTAAACGAACTCCAGGAAGAGATTGGCGCCTATGACTACGAAGAGCTTCAGAACAGAGTGTCAAATCTTGAAGAAAGGCTTCGTGCATGCATGCAAAAATTAGGTAGGCTCAGAACAACGTGGTGGCACTGGCTCAACACCATCGATGTTAAACCACGCATCCCGTCTGGAGGCAGAGATGCTAGGCTGGACATCTCCTGGTGCCTTGCCCGGCTCTAAGGGATGAGCTCGCACAGCCAGGTTTGATCCTGTAAATATTTATGCTATAAGTAACATCAATCCCGGGAGTAGTCCTGCTGAGGATTACTTGCGTGACCGATGTTGCTCATGGCGTGAGTGCTTCAGGATCGGGCCCTTCCCTGGGCATGTGACTTTGGGCAGCATTTGCATAAGCGGGCGGTGACGTGGGGGAGCTGTCCCCTTGTGAGGGACGCTTATGCAAAGCAAACACATGCACCCATTCTGCTTCTGCATCAATGTCTGATCTTCCCGCTACCTGGACCTGGCACATCAGCAAAGGTCTTTAAGCAGTGTGTGTGTGTGTGCAGGCTGTGCCTCAGTTTCCCTTTTCTCCTTTCCTTTTGCATCTTGCAAACCCCCATTGAGAGGAGCATGGCGTAGCTGGTATGGGTTTGTGTGTTGGTCCTGATTATGCCATGCAAATCCTCCCCATCCTCCCCTTCCCTGGGGGAGCAGGGACCCCCTTCCATCAGGCCAAGTAACCAGTGATACTAAACCATGGGAGATTGAGCTGCAATCTCATGCAGAGAGTGTTAATTGACTGAAGCCCATGGGTCCGTGGTGGGGGGACAGAGCTGTAGCTAAAGCCAGCGCCTGACCTCAAATGGGGTGGAGAAGGGGGGGAGATGGGCACTGCCTTATGCAGCTGCAGGAAATCTCGCCTCCGTTTGTTGGCCCAGCTCTGACTTGATTTAATTTCTACTTACATTATTGACTTTCTTGTTAAGCAATTTAGATAATCTAAACACATTAACTGCTCTGCAGTCTATTTCGGTAGCACATACGAAATTACACTCTCAGGTAACTCCATGGAAGATCAGATCTCTTCTGAGCACTTTATACCCTTGGCAAGGTAACTCTTTGTTTCTCTCTTGTCTCTGCTGGTGGGATTGCTTTTGCTTGTTTCTAGATGCCTCCACACTCCTGTAAGCAGCCGCTTCTCCTGTATTTTCCCCCTGCGTTTCCATCCTCTGATAATTTGTACTTCCCTCAGAAGCTGCCTCTCACTCAAAATCTTGGAGAGGAAAGTGAATTTCCACGTAAGCCTGGATGCTCAGAGGTATTTGAACTATGAGTGTGCAGTGAGTCATGCACCAAGTTGGGGCTGTAGAAGTCCTTTCCCAGGGATAGTTCTTTAAACAAAACCATCTTGGACCTCATAGCCCCTCTCCAGCCGGCCTGGATGGAGCTGACTCCACCAGGGAAGCTGCGGTCATCCTCATAGAATCATTATGGTTGGAAGGGACCTCCAGGGTCATCAAGTCCAACCTTTATCCCATCATATTACTAACCATTAGACCATGGCCTCAAGTGCCTCACCAACCTGTTTTTTGAACACCGCCAGGGACGGTGACTCCTCCCGCAGACCCTGGGCAGACTTTAAGAAGGAGCTCCCAAACCATTCAGGGCTCCAAAAGAAGTAAGAGTTTGCTCTTGGACCGCTAGCCCCTTCTGCTCTGGGCCATGTCCTGACCCATTACATCCCCCTCGAGCTCAGGTCCTCCACCTGGGACACCCACCCAGAGCAATAGCCCAGGTAAGACTGAGCGAGGCAGCCAGGGTGGCCAGCTCTTGCAAGCAACTTTCTCTTAGAAAACATTTTTGGAATCTTTTTGATGCTTTATTTGGGCTTTTTGGCTCTGCCTCTTCTTTCTCCTCTTGCTCTCACTGTGACCGTGGGGTCAGGGCAGCTTTTCTGCTGTGGGGTGTTGCAGCACCCCTGGGTGCTCATGGAGATGGAGGCTGATTCTCACAGGGGTTTGCCCAGGAGCTGCTCGCCCAGGAGGGTGATTTATTTGGTCACTTACCAGCAAACAGCAGGGATTGAATTTCCAATGTTGTTTATGGCTCCGGAGTGTAAACCAGTGCAAATGGCAGTTAATTGAGTTAAATTCAGGTAACAGCCTTACAGCCACTTTGCTGCCACACAACGAGGCCCTGTTTGCTGAGGATTGCTGCTTGCTCCAAATTATCTGCTCAGAGGGATTCGCTGGTGTTTCAGGTAGCGCTGTCCAGCTTAGATCTGCTCCTGCATGAGCCAACAATGCTGCTCCCCTGGTGCATGTTCACCTGCCAGAGCTCGGGGTGCAGCTGAGAGCACCCAGCACAGGGTCAGGGAGCTGCTGCAAGAAGCATGGAGCAAGGGAAGGGGAGGGATGTGCCGTGTTCCCATCCAGTTTGCCTCCCCCCATCCTCTGGGAAGCACTGGTGCTCAACAGAGCAGCAACGTTTCCCTTAGACAAGGTTTTGCATTTTGGGTTTCCTAAGCATTATTGATGGATCAATAGTGAAAACACTCCCTGACCCTGGCATGTGTGTGAAGGGGGGAAAGAGATCAATGATGGCACGTTCAATCTGTTATTCTGTTTACACTCTTAAAGATCACTATTTATACAGGGATTTTAAGGTTTCCATTAATGCTCCTCAGAGGAGCCTTGGAGGAGTGGAGAGGTTGTCACTCCTGGATCTGAGGGGGGATTTAACTTGGCTGTGCTCACATTTGCCTGCTAGCATGAGCTTTCCCTGGCTCTTGCAAAAAATCCCAGCAGGATCCTGGAGCAGGGATGGGGACAGAGCTCTGCCAGCCCATCCCAGATGGTTTTGGGGTGGGGAGGGCTCCTGGCCAGGCAACAGAGGACAGGCAGGACCCAACCCAACCATCACAGCCCTGAGACTGGGATGGAGTGGTCAGACCTCGGCTTCATGGGAAGCCCCAGCTGGGAAAGGGCTCAGCTGTAGCAGCAGCCCAAGCAGGGCTGCAGAGTCCAGAAGGAGATGGTGCTGGTCTGGGTATGGTGACTGCGTTGGCAGATAAATCACTGCTGAGCATTGCTCGTGGGCTGGATCTTAGGGGAAATGTGGAGTGGGGGTGTTGGTATCCTGGGAGGATGGTAGCACTCAGTGTAACTGGCTGGAGGAAAGCAGGTCCTCACCGGCTGGGAACTGCCTGCTGCAGCGAGAGGAGGGGGCTGGTGATGGAGTGATGAGCATGGAGGTGATGGGCTGATCATGCTTTCCTGTTCATCCCTGAGTGACTGGAATTGCCGATAGCATCCCAGGTCCCTGCCATCCCAATGGGAAAACAAGTTTGCTGCAGAGGGCTCAGCACCCATGGGTGCTGGGTTGCTCAGGTCAGGAGGGCTTTGCTGGGCAGGCATGCAGCACCTTTAGGGCAATCACAGCCAGGGCTTAAAAACTCCCCTGTGCAAGAATCCTCCTGTCTTGTGAGCTACTGCTCCAATTCAAACTGCAACATGTCCATGGGAAGCAATGGAGGACAGAGTCCCTTTGGCCCCAGGGAAGTGATCTTGTTTTCACTTATTGCTAGGCCCATAGAAGGGAAGGAAAGGCTGGTGGCACCAGGAGGGAAGGAAAAGCCTGTGGCCTCAGGAGTGTGATGTGCATCTCAGCAGGAACAGATGGGTGAATGAGGATGGTGGAGGCCGTAGTTGTCCAGCCCTGGGTAGTGAGCCCCCGAGAGCTGCATGAACCTAGCTAACTAGGGCCCTCCATGCATTCAGCTCCAGGATCTATTTTAAACCTTCCCCCTAGCATCTGAGTGCCTGTGACAGATTTACACCAAGAAAGAAAACACCTTGCTCTGAGTAAGAGCAACCCTCTTGCCTTGCTGAGGAGCAACAGAAATGTGCCTCCAGCTAAACGTGGCTGAGATGTAGCCTCACTGCTTGCAAACAACACTGGTTTACCCTTATCAGCTGCTGCTGCTTTTATTTTTTCACGTTTTTTTTAATCAATGAGCTTTTATACAACTTTTCCCTCCAGGGAAATGGAAGGGAAGAGATTAAGTGGCAGCAGTGTAGGGCTGCAATAATGGAAGGCCAGCATTGAGCAGATCGGTGATCAGAGGAAGGCTGGTCCTCTGCAAGGGGAATTTGCAAGACATAAGCATTTATTATTTTAACCCGTTGCATCCCTTGGTCAATACCTTGCTCTCCTCTTGAGCTGAGAGGTTTGCAGGAGAACAAATTCCCATATATCATCTCAGTAGGGCCAGACAAGCTCTCTGCTTTTTGGTGGGATCTCTCTTTATCTGCCTGGTGTCTGAAGGCTGTGGGGAGACTGGTGGTCCCCTTGGCCATGTCATGCTGGTGCCTATCAAGAATATCTTAATTTATATTATGCCCCAGGCCAAGGTGACCCCTTTGCTGAGGTAGGTGGATGTGTCCCGTGGCCACCAGGATTATAAAGGGGCAGGTGAGAACAGGCTAAGGAGAGGAAGCTAAGAGGTATTGCAGAGCATATGTACTGTGAACATTCAAGGTCACGTTGGACGGGGCTTTGACCAACCTGATCTAGTTGAGGATGTCCCTGCTCATTGCAGGGAGGATGGACTAGATGAACTTCAAAGATCCCTTCTAACCCAACCATTCTATAATTCTGCTTGGCAATTTTGAGCAGAAGGACCTTGTCCTGAGCTGGCAGAGCTCCACCTGTGTCTCAGCAGCACATCCACAGGTTCCCACCTGCAGCCCTGGCCCCGGGTACCCACAGTGGAGCCACCCCAGAGCAGCCACTCTATCCCATTGCTGCCACCTTCCCCATCCCTGGCCTGCCAGAGGCTTCCATGTCAAAATGGAGAAGTCAGGAAACACCTTCTGAACTTTAGATTGTGTCTGTCCCCCAGGTGCCGCTGACCTTAGCTTGCCTTGCTCAGAAGATGCTCTGCAGGACCAGCTCTGCACCGAACGTGTCTCCTGTAGCCACAGACAGTCCAACACAAGCCCCCAGTCCCTCCCGTGGCATCTTCATCTCTTTGCCTGTCATTCCTGAGTGCACATATGCCAAAATGCTGGCATTGCAGGAGACCAGCACGACAGCTTTGATGGAACTTAGAGATATCAAGGATGAGAGAGTTGGGGTTGCTCAGCCTGGAGAAGGCTCTGGGGAGACCTTAGAGCACCTCCCACTGCCTGAAGGGGCTTCAGGAAAGCTGGAGAGGGACTGGTGCCAAGGGCAGGGAGTGATGGGATGAGGGAGAATGGGTTCAAACTGCAAGAGGGGAGATTGGGATTGGGTATTAGGAGGAAACTCTTCCCTGTGGGGGTGATAGTGTTGCAGGCATCCGTTCATGGGCATCCCCAGGGGGACACTGAGTTCAGTGTCAAGGGACAGAACCATGGAAGGGAAACAAGCTGCCATGGGCAGGTGGCACGGCAAGCTAGGGGAGAGATGCTGCTGCTTCACCTCGTATTTAGGGCTTAAAAACACAGCAAGGTGCTTAGCTGGGCTGGCAAATGTGCTGACATGGCCACCAAATTGAATGGCATGAAATCAACAGTGTGGATGCTCCAAAACCCGCGGGTGCACGTCCCTGTTGCGGTGATGCTGAGCCTGGGCAGGATTCCCAGGGCAGCTCCTGAGGGACCCTTGGGACACCCCACCACCTGCCTCCCATCCTGCTGCTTTTGGGTTCCTCTCTTGGAGCGGGCGAAGCCCAGGCTGGCGGAGGAGACGGGTGGGGGCTGCTGAATTCATTAGTGTCTCCTACGTGCACAGACACAGTGGGGAACAGAGAAGGCAGCAGGTAGAAGCTGGTAAATGTTCTTTGCAGGGGAGAGATTTATATTGCAAATAATTTCTTAGCTTCTTTTTTTTTTATTCTCCTTTGCATAACCCGAAACAAATGCATGTTTCCAGCAGGGCTGGGGTAGACACCTCTGTCTTTGTATCTTGGCTGCACCCACTCGATTATGGCAGAAATGTGCAGATCTATTCAGCTAATTTCTCCACCCGGCTGCTCGACCCTCGACCCTCTCCTCATTTTCTATTCTACCACATTAGCAGCACGGCTGCTGTTTTCTTGAGGGCAGCGTGATAAGGACAATTGTTATTAACGGGCACGAAACAAACAAAAGCACCCGACAGTTGTTCTCGGCCTAATTACCTCTAATTAAATAAAACCAGAGCTACCCATCAGCGGGGGAGAGCAGTGGGGATGGTGGCTGGTGCTGGTGCCCCTCATCAGGGCTTCGGGGCTGGCTGGCAAAGCCCCAGGGCCAAGCGAGCGGTGGGGGTGGTCTCACATGGTGCTCACCAGCCTTGCACTCTTTTTCAGCTTGTGGCAAGCTGACGGGAATAAGTGACCCGATCACAATTAAAACCTCGGGGTCCAGGTTCGGATCGTGGATGACGGACCCTCTCGCTCCCGAGGGAGAGAACAAGGTAAGACCACGACGGCTTCATCCCCATGTTCCCACCTCCACTGACGCGGCTGAGATCATTTCAAACTCATTTCATCCAACCACCAAAGCCCGCGTTGTGCCCTGTGAAACCTGTGGAAGGTCCTAATTCATCTCACGGGGCTCTACTGGACTCCTCTGCAGCGGGGAGGGGCTGAGGATCCCACAGGGATGGAGGATGAGGGGGGGGCTAAGCAGTGGTCCCTTCCCCAGGCCGGTGAAGCTCGCTGCAGTGATGAGGTTGTGTGGTCCCAGAAGTATCACCATGAGGTCTGTGCTCCCTGCCAAAGGAAAAATCAAATATCAGGTTTCTCGTCTGGGTTTGGCAGCCAGGAGGAAGCTGGGGCTGAGCAGAGGGACCTGTGATCCCAGTCCCTGCTGCTTTTCTGCTGCCAGCACCTCCAATAATGTCATCTGACTGCACTTGTCCTCCATCCTCCACCTTCATTGTTGTGAGGAATTAGCTGACTGCAGCCAGAGAGGGATTTGTTTTGCTTTGTTTTGGTCTTTTTTTTTTCCCCATTCAGCCCATTCAGTTTTGATCCCAAGGAGGTAGGAGGCCAATAACTGGCTGAAAATCAATCCATGACTGATGGAATGGAAAATATTTCGAGTGTTCACTGAGGAATTGCAGGCAGCAAACCAAAACAAAACCCACAGAGCTTGGTCAAATGGTAATTCCCTCCTGTGTGCAGCAAGGGCTGTGTCAGGGCAGCTATTTTGAGAGCTCTGCCCTGAGAGCTCTGCCCTGTGACCGTCTTTCTGCAGCAAAGAGGGGACGAGGGATGCTCTGGAGAAGCCCATGGATGTGCAGCAATGAAGTAGCTGTGACTCGAGCTGTCGGGCTCTTTCCCTCCAGCAGCCAACTGGTTGGCACTGGTTGCTCACCACACCACCTCCATATTTTACAGCTATTAAACAAAACTTCACCTCTAGCCCCAGTAAGATCCTAATTATGAAGTGGGATGGGAAGGCTTTACCCACATCACATCTTGTTTTGCCCACAGGAGGGGACAGACTTGTCCCCTTCGGGCCGTGTTTGCTGCATCCCTCAGCACTGATCTATACATCTGTGAAGGGAGGGTCAGACCTGTTGCAGATGAAGCTGGTTGATCAAATGCTTAAAGATCTTCGCATGTCTTCAGAGCCTTTTCTCTCAAACCAGTATTTTTTGATATTTTTTTACCCGTGCCTTTCAATGCAGTGTATTTTTGTTGTCAGAGCAGCCAAGCAGTTTTCTCTGCACTGTAGCTCAAGCTTCCCAAGCGCGTGTGTGTGTATACGATAGATAAATCCACTGGGAATTTTATTAAAAACACACAATTACATGAACTTCATTGGCTGCCCAGCAGAGGGGGGAGCAGGGGACAGGCAGAGATGGGCAGTTTATCTTATCCATCTTATGTCACCAGGCCCCGAGAGGTGCTTGGTGGTTCGTGTGGTCATTTGTTCATGTCATGAAATCATTGAACACAATGGGGCAAAGCCGTGAGTCTGGGGTGGGTGCTGAGCACCAGGATTGATGTGTGTTGGCAGGGGGGAGCAGGAGAAAGTTGCTGCAAGCCAGCCAGGGCGATGAGATGTTGCCATCCATCGATCTCCCCTTCTCCAAAGCGTGAAATGCTCTTGTGTCCCCCCACCTTGCAGCCCCAGCGTGCTGACGTGGGCTTTTGCTCTTCTGGGCTTCTCTTTGTCTCTCGGAAAACTGAGAACGATGTGTTGACATGTGTTGTTTTTCATAGCAAATAATGAATTGCTACAAGGGCAGGGAGTGATGGGACGAGGGGGAACGGGTTCAGACTGAAAGAGGGAAGATTGAGATTGGATGTTGGGAAGAAATTCTTTGGTGTGAAGGTGGTGAGAGCCTGGCCCAGGGTGCCCAGAGAAGCTGTGGCTGCCCCTCCCTGGCAGTGTTGAAGGCCAGGTTGGATGGGGCTTGGAGCAATTTGGTCTGGTGGGAGGTGTCCCTGCCCATGGCAATGGTGGCACTGGGTGAGCTTTAAGGTCCCTTCCAACCCAAACCAGTCTGGGATTTTGTGATTTTATGAAATGGGAGCAGCAGGGAGATGATCAGTTTTCTGAGGGGTTGGTTTTTTGCAGTTCCCTGAGCTGGTTTAGTTGAAGGCAGGCATTTCATGAAGTGAGGAATGCTCTCCAGCACCATGTCTGACAGCAGCAGCTCTGCCCTGGGCTCAGGGACATGCCTGGTTTTCTCTGCTGCTTTTGCAGCCATCCTCAAGCCCACAGCATAGGTGTGAAGATCAGAGCCGTTTGCCACACGCTTCATTCCCCGCCTCTGCAGTCTTTCCAGGGAGGTAGTGAGGGAGGACTGAAGCTCCCTACAAAGTTTTCGCAGACCTCACTTGGCCTTTCAAATATAACAGCCAAAAGCAGTTTACATGCACACCCCGTGTGTAAATGTTTGTCTGCTCTGGGGAGGGACCCTGGAGACAGCCGTACTGCAGAGACGATGCCAGCAGATTTTACAAGGGGTTTGCAGTAGAAGTTTGCACAGCAACGTTACCCAAACCTGCATCCTTCAAGCATTCCCTCTTGCTATTTAATTTGCCTTTTTTTTTCCCTTCCTAAACAGTTTCGACAGAAAGCAGCTATCGTATTTTCAGGCAGCAGCTGCATACAGAATGTCACTCACTGGCTGGATATTTCTTCTTGATATTAACTGCTCAGCTTTGTCATTTGCCTCGGAATTGGTTTCATATGACAAAAGCTTTTTTTTTTTTTTAAGGAGTCTAGACAGTGTCCCTAGTGAACTGGCTCTCAAATTATGATCTAAAATCTCTCCCCCGTCTACCAGTGGCAAGATTTTGATGTCTTTGTCTCTTATAGTTTAGCAGCCTTGGTTTGAGCTTTTGATGCACAAGTGTATGATTTTTAAATCAATATGGACTTTGCCTGGATTTCCTTGACAATGAGCGATAGCATCCGTCGCTTCTGCATGTCAAATTAATGGAGTTCAGCACAGCAGCTGCTGTCATTTACTGAGTGCCACCACCATGGGGCTTACGGGGAGCAAAAGCAGCATCAACATAATGTGCTGGGTTTAGCCAGAGAAAAAATGTTAATTGTCCTCTGGAAGGATGGTGTCCATCACACAGCTTAGGCTCCCAGGTTCCTGGGGAGGTACCAGGTTGCCCCCCAGGAAAGCTTTGCTATTCAGTTGATTTCTTGGCTCCTTTTGAGTTCCAAAAATCAGGTTTGTTTCTGGGCACAGGTGACAGCATTGGACACATCGTTTTCCAGTGGGTTGGATTCCGTGCTATGNTGGATTTCGCTCCCAGCTCAGTTTCTAGGGTGATGTGCATAGGGCTCTGCTGCATCTCTGCTGTTTGCTAACCCCTCGTGTTTCTGTTGCTCGCCCAGGTCTGGTACATGGACAGCTACCACAACAACCGCTTCGTCCGGGAGTACAAATCCATGGCAGATTTCATGAATACTGACAATTTTACCTCTCACCGTCTCCCTCACCCATGGTCAGGCACTGGTCAAGTGGTCTACAATGGCTCTATCTATTTCAATAAATACCAAAGCCACATAATTATCAGGTTTGACTTGAAAACAGAGACCATTCTCAAGACTCGCAGCCTGGATTATGCTGGCTACAACAACATGTACCACTACGCCTGGGGTGGCCACTCGGACATTGACCTCATGGTGGATGAGAACGGGCTGTGGGCTGTCTACGCCACCAACCAGAACGCGGGCAACATCGTCATCAGCAAGTTGGACCCCAACACCCTGCAGAGCCTCCAGACCTGGAACACCAGCTACCCGAAACGCAGCGCCGGGGAGGCCTTCATCATCTGCGGCACACTCTACGTCACCAACGGCTACTCGGGAGGCACCAAGGTGCACTATGCCTACCAGACCAACGCCTCCACCTACGAGTACATCGACATCCCCTTCCAAAACAAGTACTCGCATATTTCCATGTTGGACTACAACCCCAAGGATCGGGCCCTCTATGCCTGGAACAACGGGCACCAAATACTTTACAATGTCACCCTCTTCCACGTCATCAGGTCTGACGAGTTGTAGTCCATCCTTGTTTAGAAACTGATTTAGGGGGAAAAAAAAAAATAAAGGAAAAAAGGGAGAAATTAATTTAAAAACAAAATTACTAATATCAAGAAAACACACTTTAAATAAGTAAATATATCAACAGCTGCCAAAATTAAGACCAACGTCATGGAGGATCATTCAGCATAAACCTGACAGATCAGCATTACCTCTGCATTTCTAGAAGTCTGGCCCTGTGTTATAGACTCACGAGTAACCATGTACTTGCAGCTGGAACTGCACTCGAAGAACCACTTAAGTTCGGGGTTTTGTTTCGTTTCTGTTCCGATAGCAAACCTATAGTACATACTAAAGAAGTAAGGCAATGACTGTTGAAAGTTTATCCTTGGGAGACTCGCTCTCTTCTGTGTGTGGGTTGCATGGACATTTTCCCGACATCCCGGTCAGCTGTGATGGATGTGTGAGTTGTATTTCCGAGCAGACAAAGCTGACCCGTGAGGAGCTCTCGCTGTCTGAACAAGACCTATCACAGGTTAGTTTTCTTCGCCTTCCATTGCAGCTACTGTCTCTCAACTGTGTTCTTGTCACTTAGATTAACTGTGCTGAGACCCGAAGTAGCTCATGGATCTGTGTCTTAGTAACTATTAAACATGATGGTTTAAGTATGTATTATGAACAAGTTGTTGTACCCATATTGTTTGAACTTATGTATTCAGCAAATATATTGTATAATGTATGTCTGTTATTTACCAGAGGTGGCAAAACTTTGTATGTCCAGTTTATGCAATGAATGTTGTAAATGCAATGATGTAGTTTGGATTAATAAATGATGGTTTTGTTTCTAAAAAGAAAAAAAAAGATCAGTGTTCACCCTTATACACAGATAACTGATTTCATGTTGATAATTACAAGAATATTCTCTTACTGTTGTACTATCTACATAGCATTATGGTGGTTGGAAATTGCTTCTGTGGAAATCCTGTGGCATCAGGTTCCCATGGGAAGCCCTATTTATGGAAGTGTGAAGGTAATTAATTTTTTTTTTAAGAGGAAAACTTTGTACTATCCACAGTTATCTAAGGAACAATAAAAATATTAGGAGACTTCCCTGCTTTATTTATTGTCTTCTCTTCTCTGTATGAGTGACCAAGCGTAGGGGAGGGGTAACAGGAGTTTTTGTGGGGTTTTTGAGTAATTGTTGATCCTGACTTTCCTTACAACTTGAATTGGACTTCACCTGGTGGGGAGCCAGAGGGCCTGGAGGACGAGAGGATGGAGGGTTTGGCTCTCTGCTCTGCAGGGCTCACACAGCGGGATTGCCTTCCCTTTGGAGCAGATACTGCTTCCAGGAGGGAAAATCCCACCTCTGGTCCTGCACTTCCCTGTGCTGGGGGACTGTGCTCAGCTCCTCTCCATCCCTGGGCTGAGGGAGCAGGGTCAGGGGTGACAGCGTTTGATATGGGCGCTGCAACAGAAGATTGTGTCTATCACATTCCATAGTGGGAGACCTGGGGCCTTGGGCTGCCTGGTGCCATGGGATCATTGTCCTTCTCAGATGCTTAGAGTGCTTCTCACCCTGAATTTGCTATAGTCATGCTAGTAAAAACCTCCTTCCATTTAACACAGCTTATGCTGCCATGTTGATTATAATGAGCAACTTACTGCTGGGGCCTGAGCACCCAACATGTTTATTCCTCTTGCTTTGGCCAAAGCAGGGGCCCCATGGTGTTGCAGGATGCTGCACACGCCTTGAAATGATCTGAAGCACTTTTCCAGCTGAATGCTCCAAAAGCTCTTGCTACTTTGAAGCTGAAGTGCTGGATGCTAAGGTGCTGTTCCCAACCCCCTTTAATAAACCCTGTGCATCCCTGCTCTCCCCTGGCACAACTCCACCATGTGCTTTCCTGTGGCAGGGCTCATTTCCCAGCATCACCAGCAGCTTCTTTCTGCCACTGCTGTCTGTGTGAGATGGAGGTCCCACCTCTCCCTCTGCTGTGACATGCGGGGTCCCGTCTCTCCCCTCCACCCCAAGGAGGCCATGGTCTAATGGTCTAATTGTTAGGAATATGATGGGATAAAGGTTGGACTTGATGACCCTGGAGGTCCCTTCCAACCATTATGATTCTATGATTCTATGACAGCAGTGTCCAGCGTTTCCCATGCCACAGCCACCCCAGGGGAAGGGACAGGACCTTTCCTGCCTCCAGTGCCAGCCCAAGGAGCCCACTGGGCTGGATCTCGCAGCCAGCAGGGATCCCTGTTACCTCTGCAAGCTGCAAAGAGCTCACTCTGCTCTCCTGAGACCCTTGTTGCCTCCTTTCCAAGCAGAGAAGCAGGTGAGTGTGTTTAGCACCACCAGGCACGGGGATTTTCCAGCCAAGTGCTATGTGAACAGCTCTATTTGCTGATGAGCTTCAGCCTTCAAACTCGGCAGATGGATGCGTTCGAGCCCTTGGAAGCAGCACGGATCACTGAGGTCAGGAAATTGAATTTATACATAAATATATATATATAGGTGACTGCTGCAAATTGCACATATGGATTTCAACCTCTTGGCCTTAGCAGAAGTCCCTGCTGGGCTCTTCAGCAGGAAGAGATGGGAAAGGGAAAAAAAATGGTGTAATGTGGTTTCCCAAAGCTGGATTAAACCAGAAGCAACGAAACATCCTCCACGTGTAGATATCTGAGCCAGTTACATGGGTTTGAGATACTGCCCTGTGTCAGCACTACTGAAATGCTGGCGGCCTCCAGAATGGGGACAGCTCTCGGAGGACTCATTTCTGTCCTACACACGGTATTTCCAGGGCTCTGGACAACCAGGTTTGTGGAGATTTTCAATATACAGCAGTGATTTTCTCTCCAAGATGCTAAAAAGGGGGGCTAGAGACCCATGGTGTAACTGGCAGCAGTATTGCTCTTCAGTGCAGAGGAGAAATCTGTTAAGACAAAACACTTTGAGGCACCTGCAGTCGTTTCTATTTAATTAATGCATTTCTCCAGTGCAAACTCATTTAAGGGGAGAGTGCTGGTTTTGGGAGATTTAGAGTTAGATCCAGCTGCATCCCTGGGGTGGACAGCAATGCCTACAGCAGCAGCTGGGGCTTTTGCAGCAGACTGACCCTGCTTGGCTGCACAGCTCCTCGAGTGCACCGGGGTGATGCTCTTGCACAGCCTTTTTGTGTTGGAATCAGGGCTGCTGTCAGTGATCCTACACTGGAATTGCTCCTCAGTGCAGGTGATTGTCCCAGCAGCTGGGCTTTGCACTCTCTTTCCTACCCGCCCATCACCCTGAGCACCAGGCACTTCTCTGACACCTCTCTTAAGTGTTCGTGGAGATTGTCCCAGCCAATCTGTCCAGATCTGGGGAGCTGTTTCAGGTAGAGCAGAGCACGTGGCAGGGAACCACCTGAATCTGCCAGCACCCCGGCCAGGCACGCTGCCACCTCGCACCGCCGTGTGCCAAGTTACCCAAAGTCAGCTTTGTCATTAGGCAAGATTTGAGGACAAAAGAACACGTTTGATTCAAAACATTGATCTGCAAAAATAAATTGAATTACAGAAAGGCAAAATAATGCTGTTTGCTTTAGGGCACAGCTACATTTAGATTCTAATTTTCCGAGTGCAATTCGTTTAAGACAAGACTCAACAGCACAAAGTGTCCTTGAACACAACAAAGGTAGATAAGCCTTTCTGTAACATGTTCCCAAAGTTAATGAGATGAGAAGAGTGCTTTAAGGGTGTACCTTTGTCCTATTTGCCTGTAGTGCAATATTCTATAAATGGATGCCATATGGTCATATACTTAATGGTATGTATTACTTTTCAAGTGGATGAGCCATTCAAAGACAAGTGCATCCCAGAGGATTGCTTTCTATAGCCTATGACTTAATAATTTGGTGCACGAGGCTTGCTGGTCCAAATTTAGTGATGGGAGTCAGCGAGATACTTCAGAGAAACATCTGACCATATTTTTGTATGTGTGCTTAATAATTTACAAGACATTAATCTGAACACACTACACTAGATGCTTGTGAGGGCTTCAGTTTGACGCAGAGCCTGTGTTCTGCTCCCAGCTCCATCAGCCATGCTGAGTCTCAGCTCTGTAGCCAAGCAAGTAACTGGACAGACTTAATTTTGCATGTCCCACCATTGCTGTCCTTCATCCTTCGAGTCAGCTGAACCAATGTTCTCCAGCTGGCTTATACCTGCCTGGGGAGGGATGTGTATCTGATGGGGTTTGCTCTCATTCTTGTGGTTCACCAAGCCACGATCCTTTTCTATCCTTGGCTCCGAGACACCCCCTTCCCTGGAGGCTGCGTGCCCACCCCAAAGGATGCCTGCCCAGCTTTTGGGCACAGCAGGACACGAGGGCAGCTGCATCCCCCATGACAGCCTGGCTGTGTGTCTCAGACCCCAGGCACAGCAGCTCCCTGCATCTCAGCACCGTGATACTTCTGCCATTCTCCACGCCACATCTAGCAACGTCTGTAACTGGGTTTGTGTACAGGGGAGAGCCTGGCTTTTGGGGCTGACACACACAAGTGGAACTCATCCTTCCCCCAGCAGTGACAGAACCCATGGGAACAGCAGTGGGCTGTGAAATGCAGTTAGAGCTGCCATGGTGCTTACACAGTCTGTCCCGTTGGATTAAATGAAGCTCACTCAGTACCTGGCCTAAAACCCAGGCAGAGATACTGGCTGTTGCTTAGCACCATCACAACACCGAGAGCTAAAAATTTTCCTTTCTTCCTTTGCTGTTACTTCTGTGACCTTCATAAGTTCTGCAAGCACCGAATGCAGAGCCCATATGGAGACAGTTATCGTAAAAAAATGAATCCTGGCCCCTTAATTAGCTCCTCATTATCGGAGAGCTCCATATTGAAGCATTAAGATGTTGCAAAGTAATTTGTTGAGTTTCCAATTAAAACTTTTTAGAATTGTTGAGCCTTTTAATACTTTGTGTTTACAAATTGCCTTGGACCTACACCAATACACACATTTCCTTCACTGGGGAAATATAGCCAAGGAGCTGGTAGTTATTAATATAAAATCCTTGGTTTTAATAAAGTCATAAACCATGTCAATGAAGCTGCTCTTTTTATACCTGATACAATAGAGATGACTCTCTTTGAATGAGTGCAGAAGAGCAAGAATCATTAAGAGGGCAATTATAGACTGATTTCTTAATAACTCCACTTTCACAGCACTGTAAAAATAAATCTACACATCCCTCTCTATATTAACTTACCCTGGATATGTTCTTCTCAGATGGCAATAAGGGCTGAGACCCTCTGTTTTTGCAGGGGCATAAAAGGAGTCAGCCAGGCTCAGCTCCCCCAAAAAGCACATTGCAGGATGAGGCTCATCATGGATAAATAAAAGCCAGATGGGCATGGATTATATTCACTGTATTGCACAAGCTGCTCACTGGAGGAGTGCAGCTCCCAGATACGAACACAGAAGAAAAATAGGTCTCTCCTACAAAGCACAGGCTTTGCCTGGTTCCTTGGAGGAGTCTATCTCCTGATCTACTGCTGTGACCAATGTAATGGGGAGGTATCTGATCGACATGCCTAGGGCTGAACTGGTCCTAAAATCTGCAGAGCAAAGGGGAGCAGCAACGGCTCCCCTGACTTGAAGAGGGATTAAGTGATTTGCTTAAAACCTTTTAAAAATGGGTCCCAAGCAGTGTGGAAGGGATGGACGCCTTCACATCACATACAATGAGAGTAAAAGAGGGATGAAACTTGTGTGCAGCAGAACAAGAACCAGCCCACTGAGCCCAAGCAGCTTCTTCCTCCTACAAAAGGGTCCCCAGGTCCACCTGGCTGAACAAGTTCATGGCCATTAAGAGTCTGTTGTATAATCATCACAGGAGGACATAGACCACCAAAGGAGCCATCTGAGGGGAGTGGCTTTGGTGCATGGAGGAGTTGTATGGAGGGGTTTGTGCAAACAGCACTGTGCCAAAGTGCAGGGCTTTTGTTCTCCTGTGCCAAAGACTTGTGATAATGTGGTACTCGTGTTCTTTGGGATGTTGTAAAGCCACGAGCTGATCTGTATTGAACATGTCGTTTGTATTCCCACGCTGTTTTTTAAGCAAATCTGTCAGATAAAACCAAAGAAGGAATGAAAATAGGAATGCAAAGGAGGGATTGCATAAGGAATTTGCTACACAGGCAGCCGTGGCCACTCCGGGCACCAGCGGCTTGGTGGCTTTGCTGTCCTCCAAGAAGAGGTAGAAATGACCCTGAGAAACAGCTTTGGTCTGGAACAGAGAGCAGCATCCCAGACCACTGTCTGGAACCCAGGCGAGGGCTCAGGGCCACCTCCAGCCGCTGTGCTACTGCATTGGTCCTTAGGCTGCTGCTTCCCTCCTGGCCCTCAGCATCCTTTGAGCTTTGGGGCTGCTTTGCCATGAATCAGCCCCCTCAGGACAGACAAGGGCTGATCTCTTTCTCACCCTCCCCCTGGCTTTTTGTTCTGACATTTAAAGACCTCATCACTTTCCGGATAATTTTTTCATGCCCTTCTGTGGATGCTTTCCCATTTTTGCACATTCTGAGCATCCAGTTACCAAAAAAAAAAGGTGTCTACAGGCAGCTGAGCACCTGCAGCAGCAATGTGGGTCCTTCCTCAAGCACACATCATGAGCCCCCAGCAAGGCAGGCAAGGGACCCTGGGGAAAGGAAACATAAATCTGCCATCTGTGGCAATTTAGCATTTACCAGTCATATTGCACTAGGGCACTGTCACTTTGAATGAATGTTAAAGCGTTTCCTCTCGGTGGCCTGAGCAGCCTCCTTTTCCCATCAAATTGGCCATGGCGTGCCACAATAAAATAGACACACTGTGGCTGCAAAGGGTCACTCAGAGGGGCTGACATTAACTCGGGGAGGTCCCCTTTTGAAGGAGGCATTCAATTAGAGTTTTATTGCAATTCGGCAGTGTGGAGCCGCAAGGGTGAGTCTCAACAGCTGTGCTGGGATTTTGAATCATCAGCTGAGCACGGATTTGCCAGTGATGCTGGCTGGGAGCACTGGGCAGCCAGCTGTGCTCAGCTGCTGGAGCAAGGTCCAAGGGAAATACACCATGCACTTGGCTTTGCTTTCCATGACTAGTAGGATGAGCAAGCACAACTGTAGGATCACCTAGGAGCAGCCGTGGAAGGATGGAAGGGCAGAGCTGGCTTTCTGGAGTGCCATGGTGAGAGGGTCCATCTGGGGGTCACGGGATGGCTCTGGGAGCTGGGTTCAGACAGCACTTTGAGTAATGAGACTTGGGTGAGTCCTGCAATCCAGGAGTCGTCTGCCTGGAGAAAAAGTATTGGGTTAGTGTCTTTGAGCACAAATATTTGTGCTCTCGAGCAAGATTTCCTCTGGCAAACACCGCTGGAGAGCTGGCAGCCTTCAGCTGCGAACACACAGGCTGCACCGAAGAGCTCAGGAAGGAGTGGAGATGTTTCCAAACTCCCACATTTCTCCTGTCTGGCCATTTCCCCTGAAACAGCAGGAAGAATCAGCACAAATCACTGGTGCAGCAGTGGCCAGAGACATTCAGGGCTTGCAGGAGCAAATCAGGGCTGCAACCCTCTCATTCCTGGGAAGGAAAGCAGCCTCTGGAAATGCAGGGGAGATCCCAAATTGCTGCCAAGCATCCCAAAGTACCAGCACACGTTCCTGACACCCTCACGGTTGAAGCACAGGTGTCTGGAGCACAGCTGCTGCTGCAGTAAAGGCAGAGGAGAGGAAGATGTTGTAAATGAACAGGGCCCAGTGCCCAGATTTTAGCCATAACACTTTCTTTCAAAAACTCAGTAAACTGGTGTTTTGCACAGGAAAAAACTGTCAGCCTTTTAATTACCAGCCATCATTATAATAATGGGAGTGAGTAAAAGCTGCTCTGGCACTGCCAGATGTTGGTTACAGCAGCGATGAGCTCGGTGCTGCCCATCCCCGGCTGGGTGCCAGGGGGAGGAACCCCAGCCCAGCACCCCGGGCACACACCGAGCTGGGATTAAGAGCTGTAAAATGTTCCAGCCTTCGGCATAAAAATAGCCTCTGCAGTTAAAGCAGATGGGATAAAACCTGCGGAAGGGCAATCAGCCCTCATGCACCAGGGCTCACGGCGGTTGTCAGCTAAGGGTCAGGATGAAACTTGTCCTGGGGGTGATGCTATCTAATGGACTGTGCTGGGAGTTGTAATGTGCTCTGCTGAAATTGTGCAGCCAGAGATGATGCTGCTGCTGGGAGCCAGCTACCAGACCTGGGAGTCCACGGCATTGCTGTAATACGTTTTGGATTTGGAATATTAAATGCAGTATTAATATTGTAATTCCCATCTGTTAGATCAAACACCCGCCCTGACCCTCACAAGAGACCTCGGGCACTGCAGAGGCCCAAACACCCATTGATTTGGGTCGGTTTTGGTGTCAGCCCAGTTGCAGCTGAAAGTTCAGGAGGACATAAAACTGGTGGCAGGGAATTCATTCCCTGGAAGCACTGACAGAGGGGCAGGTCCCCATAGGACCACCCAGCTGGGCCACTGGTGCCTGGGGAGCACCGCACAGGGTGTCCTTCAGCACGGAACAAGACCAGGCGTGTAAGCAGATGGGAGAAAAAGTACAAAACAAGGCACTTGGATCACTTTATCCCATAGCAACAAGCCTGTTCAACAGGAGGAGCGTGTTCACAGCAGAACCCTAAAAAAGGAGCTGTTAAAATAAACATTGGCATATCTCACACCTCCCTCTTCCCTGAAGGATGCTCTCTGGAAGCACATGTGGACAAACTAGGGAAGAGAAGAGAAGAAAAATAGTGATGAAGGGGAAGGTTAGAGGTACTCTAATTAAGTGCTGAAATTAATCCTCTGTTGTCTTTCACTAACTAATATATTTAATCATTACGGCTTCTCTGTTGTTGGCTGATGAATCCAGCAGTCTCTTTCAGAGCATCTGGTCATATTATTCCCTTGCTTAATGATGGCATTAAAAACCCCAAACATTTTCTGTGGAGCTTTTGCCCTACATATCGAGTGCCATCTTGTAGGCAGGTAAGGAAGAGACCCTGTAATGGGAGGCTCACAACCTGGCCCCCTCCCACATCCCTCCCTGCACCCTGGAGCACCCCCTGCATTAGGAGATGCTGCTGTGTTGGTTGTCGAGGAAAGGCCAGGACAGTGTTCTTTTGGAGTTAGCATCACACTTGCACTTGCTCCCCTTCCTCTTTCCCCTCTTTTTGCCTTTATCTTTGCATCAGAGCAGACCAAAATGCCAACATGTCACTGTCACCACCGAGCAGCAGCGAACGCAACGTGATTAGAGATCAGGGCCATAATGACACAGTTTATCTTCCCAACACACACAGCACTGGGTGAACCACTGGGAAATAAAAAAAAGCTTCAATAAATCATGTTGTCTCTGCTGCGGAAGTAATAACACCAGCAACCCCAGGTACAAGGAGAAGTTTGCTCTGACACCTGCTCCTGAGGCATCATCCCTGCAGAATCCTCCTGACCGCCCTGCAGGTATGGGGGCTCAGGCACTGGGCTGGGGTGCAGGGACATCCAGAGCTGTGCAAAAGCCTGAGAAGCCCCATTCCTATTGAATTCACTCCTTCATTTACTATTTTAGGAGTTTTTTGCCCTGGGGAGCCATGTAACTCTTTGCCGTGGGGTTGTTTGCTCGAGGAAGGCTGATTGGTAAGGGAAGTTCAGCAGGCAGCGTGGGCTGTGCAAGCTCAGCCAGGCTCTTGTTCTTTGCTTTTCTTTGCTAAATCACAATTTCTCACTGAAAAAAAACACAAATACAAGGAGGATTTGTCCAAACCCTAAACTCAACTGCATTTGGAGGAGCAAAGTCTGGCACGAGGTGTAGACTACAACTCCCACGAAGCACTGAGCAGCACGGGCGCCTGGCAGGGAGCTGGGGACAGCAGGGTGGCTTGTCACCTCCATCCTTTGGGCAGGACATCACGTTCCACCAGACACTGCCAGGGGGTGGCACAGCCCTCCCTGCCCCTCTCAAAGGACAGACCTCCAGCCCATTGCTGCAGGTTGGACACCCCATCTGCTCTTGCATAAGAAAAACCACTCATAACGACTTCCCACTCACATGTCCAACCCCCTGCAAATGGCTTCTTGCCCTGGTGGAACAGAATATTGTGAGACTGCCATAAATAGGTAGCAATCAAATAATGCTGCAACCCACTCCCATCTGCTAGCGAAAAATCCTGCCCGAGTGAGAGCAGGAGAGAGCTGGGAAGAATCCCTGCATCCTGCACCATGCTCCAGGCATCGGCACTGGCTTCACACTTCGCACCCATGGAGCTGTTGGTGCAGGGATTGGGTGGGCACCACCTCTCCTGAGCCAGGAGGAATTTGCTGGTTGCAAATGAATGTGCTGGAGTGCAGACATCTGGCTGACAGAGTCATGCGCCCTCTTTATAATATGATATTGGCAATGTTGTATGAAAACATTGATGAAAAATGAAGCCAGAGACTGGGGGTTATGTGTAAAACTTTGTAATTCAGACTTGCATCACTTTGAACATGACCGTGTGGGCTTAGCTTATAAAACAGCAAGAGATCAGTACTTCTGCTGGAAAAAAAAAAATCAGTTCAGCAAAAATCAGTGTAGAGATCAGGTCCCCTCTGCAGCAGCTGCACCAACACGTGCTGGGGCAGCTCTGCCCACACCTGGGATGCAGCAGCACCCACTGGGTGATGGGCAACCCTTGGGGACCTGCTCAGAGGAGATGGGGCATCCACCCACGGCATCCACTCAGGAGCAAATGTCCCCTGGTGGCTTTGAAGGCTGTGACCTGCCCAGCTGGGCTGGCTTGGGTTGGGTGAGGTGTTGATACCCCCACCACACCCCTGCTTTGCAGGTGCTTATCTGGGTTTGTTAATGGGGGGTTGGATAAATGACTTAAGCTCTGCAAAGAACAGATTCTGTGTGGTTATCTCGGAGGACTTTTGTGCTGAAAGGTGAGAGTGATCCCTAGCACCTGCGGGGCTTGGGAGTCAGAGTAATGTGGGACTGGAGGGGACACCACTTCTGGGCTAACTAGTAAAGGCAGAAAAGAAGAGGTCAATCACAAGAAGCCTTTTCATCTGCTTTCTCTGGTTCTTCTGCCTGATGAGTTGTAGCAACATCAGCTCCAGTTGATCTCTGGTGAGTCCCTTGGGTGAGAGGGGAGGGAGAAGTAGGACCAGCTCTGCTCACACCCTCACCCTCTGCCTCAAGAGAGCCCATCACCCCCGGAGACTTGTCTGGGCTTGGGTTTCTTCAGGCTGGGATGAATCGATAGCACGAGCATCCCCTTGCTTTTAGCCACTGGTAACAATGCTGTCAAAGGCACGTTGGGAAAAGGCAGCACTGGAGGCTTTGGGCCAGGGTCCTGAGTGGGGGACGAGCACAACCCCCCCCTCCCTGCCAGAGCTTTTGGAGGGATGGGGCTGCTGGGACTCAGTCCTGAGCAGAGACCTTGCATGCGTAGGGAGAATGCTGATTCATCTCGCTGCCACTTGAGAAAAAAGAACATCTAATTAAGTCACTGGCATATAAATAAATGTACCAGGTATAACCTCAGGAGCATAGAACAGCACTGGAAAATCTCAGAATTGCACAATATGCTATTCCTCCTCTCCAGCAGGGCTGGAGCTCACCTCTGGGACTACCCCTTTGTTTAGAAAATATCAAAGAATGAGATATTTATTTTTTCTTTCTGTTACAGTATTAGTTTTTTACATTAAAATGAGATTATTTTCTCTTTCCCCGTGTCCCGGGTGCACCAAGTCTTTGATAGCCCTCCAAATCTAACTGGGAGCAGGATCCAGTTTCCAGTTTGATCAAAGGGTGCATGGGGTCTGCATCCCTTTTCAGAAGAGAGTGAAAACCAGCAAGAACAGTAAACAAGTAACTGCCAGTGCTGCTTTAATTGCTGGCACCCTCTGGTACTAACAGGAAAGCTGATGTGCCTGTAGCTGCAGGATGGCACCAATCTCTGTGTTTAATTAAACCTCATCAAGTGGACTTTATGTTTTGCTCAGGAAGTGGTCAGATCCTGGCATGGTCCTGCAGCAGAAGGGAGGAGCATGTTACCCAGAGCCCAGACCTGGTGTTAGGAGTTATTTGGCTTTTTTCTGCAACACCACAGCTTCAGGATGGTGCTGCAGGGGCTCCCCTGCCCTGTCCCCCAGCATCTGCCCAGGCTTTTCAAACCAGTGCTGGTTGCTCAGTGTTGTTTTCCCAGCTTGAGCAGGTGGCCAAGGCTGGGTCAAGTCTCCATCCATTAAATGTGCACAAGCATCACCTCTTCTCTTTGGAAGCCTCTTCTTATAAAACTATACATCATTATTTTTATAGCTCTTTTCCTTGCTGTGCTTTTACCATTATTAATGTCCCAAAAATGGCCTTTGTTGCATTTGCATAAAAGTTGTGGTGCTCTGAAGCATCCAACCGATTTGTTTTGATGCATAATGAGGCTCATAAATTACCACCTTGGCCAGGAGCTCTGGGTGTTTGTGAGAAAAGAAATCCCTTGGCATCGACACTCAGTGCTCGTTAGGGCTTTTACAGCAGCACCTCTGCCCTGAGGCCAACACAAGACAACAGTAAAATAATGGTCCTTGGCCACCCCTGATCTCCCACAGGCACCAGGCTGGTCCTGTCCTGCTGCCCCAGAGAAGCTGGTGGTGGTGGTGCAGGCAATGGCCGTGCCCAGGAGGTGGCTGTCCCTTACTGAGGCAGCAAGCTGATGGGATGGATTTTTCTGCCAAGAACCATGTTTCTGAGATGGCAAAGCACTAATAGGCTCCAGAGGTTTGACTGATTAAAAAAGAAAAAATCTGAAAGTTCTTGTGTTGAATGTGAGCAATAATAATGTGTCCCTCTGCCTGCTCCAAAGAGGGGCCTGGGAGATTATAATTAAACTTGTAATCTGTGCACATATCCCATGGCTTTCCATTGCTTGACATTTTCCAGAGGCGATGCTGCTCCAGCCCCCATCACGGGCCCATACTGGGCTGTGCAGGAGTCCTCACTGTCCCAGTCTCAGAGGCATCTGCCTAATTGCAGCAGCAATATTTCATTAATGTGCTTTCCTACATTGCCTACATCTGATAAGGTCAAACCCACCTTGAGGACAGCTGCTCCGCTGTCTAGTTTGGCTTTTCCTCTTCTGGATCCAGGGAGGACACAGCTGCTCTGCCCTTTTACATAAACCTTTAGTTAAAGGTGATCAAGAAGCACCCAGACCTTTCCCAAAGCAGTTTGAAGGAAGTGTCTGGATGGGTTTTATTTGTTGTACCAGCTCTCTCAAGGATCACTCACAGGTCAGCAGGGCTCTTGACTGTTTTTCATAGAAATTAAGATATGTAGAGCAAGGCTACCTCCAGGAAGAATATCCCTCTCTAGAACTGGAATTTTAGGGCCAGCAAATGAAAGGAAGATGCTGCTGCTCTGTGGTCTTCAGCAAGGATGGTTTTCCTTTTGCTTGGTTTTCTTTTGAAAGTTGGGACCAGCACTGCTGAAGATATGAAAAATTAAGCCACATTTTCTAACGGGTCCTTGCAAGGTCTGAGTTCCGAGTGACCGCATTGGTGTGACATAGTGAAGGGCTTGGCCATGTTATGGCCATGAGGCCAGCAGCTACAAAACACTACTGAATCCCTCCATGAGGTCGCTGCTCAGCACTGACCCTGGCTGCTGAAGCAAACAGTGGCCACCTCCACCAGCACTATAGGTTTGAACATTGGTGTGTGAGGGAGGAACCAGTGACTGCAAAAAGCTCTGCTGACCCATTTTCCTCTGCATGATGGATACAGGGACTGGTAAAAGCTCCATAGCAACTGATGTGCACAGTTTAATTATGAAATCCCCATGGTGCTTCCTCGCAAAGATAAATGGATATGGGATATTTTCACCTCTTACAGCCTTTAAAACCCCTCTATATTTAGAAAGTCATGTTCCACTTTGCTGCATGTCAAGCAGCGATGTGGCTTGAGGACGAACAATGCTTTGGACAAGTATGTCTGAGGGAAGGCATGGCATGGCATGGCCTGGCATGTCCTTCCAGGAAGGTTTGTAAGCCTGAGGAGTCTGGTTGTCATTGCAGGACATGTAGGGTGGTCACCTCCTCCCAGACAAAGCCAGTGGTAGGCACTCTCCACCCCAGTGGGGACATTTCACACCCAAATGGCCCTGGTGCAAATAATAATATTGGGTATAATGGGGAACCCAATAACCTCATCCCGGGTGTTGATCCCAAATGGGGAGACAGATCCAGCAATGGAGTTGGATCAATGTGTTTCAGACATGAAAAATCTGAGAAAGACAAAATAAGATGGGAAGAACTGCATTGTTGAGATTATTTTTTAATGTTTGAGTTCTTTCCTAGTTGTCTTTTGTTTAAGCTCTCCACACAGGTCAGGTCAGCTCTTATTACATTCCAGCTGTCCCTCCTGTCCCCTGGCACAGAGTACTGGGACACAGACAGTGAGAGCTTCTAGATGGCATGATAAATAAAATAGATGCTATTATTAAAGCACTGTCCTCTGTTCTGCTGCCGTGGTATCTCTTGTCTCGTCTGGCTTATTGCTGATGTCTTCTGTCAGCCCAGCTTGCCTTTCTTGGGTGTGTGATTTATGGTCCAGGGAGACAGAGCAGAAACATGTGAAAATTGCAAATGAGGGTGCTGGGAGGAGCGAAGCCCAGAAGTGACTATGATGAGGGGGTGCAAATGGGTCCTTCTCCCACTGCCCTCTGACAGGGGACTGTTTTGGGGACAGTGTAATAAAACAGCCAAGCAGCTTGGTTCGTGGGCTCCTGCTGGGAGAAGTAAAACCCCCGGCAGAGACAGTGATCCCTGTCTCCTTCCAAGGTGAGCTTTCCAAGCTCTGTGTGATGCCTCCAGCATCGGGTGGCATCTGGTCCTAAAGATAGAGGCAACAGCCACCGATGTCCAGGTCCAGCAGGAGCGTGACAACCAGATCTTCAACTGCTGCAATTCAGCCTTGTTCCTTCTGCTTCAAGGAGTTTGTCCTCTTCCATTTCTGTTTCCACAGCCCATCGTGGCTGGCGTGTAGGCAGGATACACGACCACGCAGGAGAGAAAGCCCAGGCTGCTGTGTGCCGTGGGAAAGCCTCCTTCCTCGCTGCAGCTCAGCAAGATGATGTTTCCATCCCCGTGGCTGAGGCTCGTGATGACTGAAAGCTGTTCCACTCGGTCCTGCAGCCTCCCCAAACTCCGGGCGTCTCTCACACATCCCTCCTCCTGCCAACCCGAAACCCGGGAGGGATGTTGAGACATGGAACAAACAGCCCCTGTTTTTTGGTGCCTTTCATCGCACCCTCGACCCAAGCAGGGCTGGGGAGGGGGGCTCATGGCTCTGGGGTGCCTGTTGGCCCCCAGGCCCCAGGCATGTCAGTACCTGTGTGCTGGGGAGGGAGAGCAGGTCCAAAAGGTCCCCTGTAATCCTCCACAAAATGCAGGGAGAAGATGAGAAGTGGGGATTTGGGTGAGTTTGAAATGAAAATTAAAGCAGCGAGTTGTTTCATTTCCTTGCACTGAACAGCACAGGAATTCCAAAGGCTGTTTTGAGGCAGATGCTGCTCCTTTAATCTGGTATTTTGGCCAGTTATGCACACATGTACTAGTCCTGCTTGGATTACACTTTTGCATCAAGGATTACAGTTCAAATCCAGCAGCGCTTTTAATGCCTGGAGCCAGGCAAAGGAGCCTGACGTTAATATATTTCAGGAGTGAAAACACAGCCGGAGGGTTAGTCATTATAAAGTATGATGTAGAATTATAATGCGAGTTGAAGAAATTGGATGTACTGCTGCATTTCCAGCTGTGTATTTTTCCAGGGCCATGTCACCCACTGGTTGATCAGTTCTGGCTTCGAGATAATTATTCCAGAGAAAAATTGATGAGCAGAGCTGCTCTGGGCTGAGCATGGGCAATCCCAACTCATGGCCTTGTGGTCTACCTGTTTGTGATCCAGTGGAAATTCCAGTGCAGAGTCACTGCAGATACACTGATAAGCACCAATATCCAAAAGGAGGGGAGGAACCAGGGAATTTAACTGCTCTGGGGTCTGGGTGCTTTGTTTACCAGTTTAACACCCAGCTGAAAAGAGGAGGGTGCTGTCTCTTAAAGGTACATGTGTAAATGTGTATACGAATCACATCTGAAGATTAGATGATGCAGGGTGCCCTAAAGCATCCCTGTGAACATAAATTGCCATAGTTGATGAGACAACCTTTCTTCCCATTGGCAGTGCTCAGGTGTGGGTAAATGGTTGCAGAAGATTGAGTTCTGGAAGCTTAATGAGTGACCATTTCTCAGCAGCCACTGTGCAGAATCTGTTAGGGTCAAAAGAAATGAAAGAAAATTCCTTTCTTTGTCCAGTCATCCTGGGAAGATCTGGGTGATCAAGCAATTCCCCAGCTCCTTCTGGATCAAACCTACAACTCCAGCAAAGCAGGCAGTTGCTCCTGTGGGCTAAACAGAGGGGTGAAAATGTAGGAAGTGGTGAATGGCAGCTGGGAAGTGCAGCTACTCAAACTGCTCTGCAGCTGAGGAAGCCATCACCATGAGCAAGGAGATGCATCCTGTGCCTGCAGGACCTGGGGAGGAAGTTTCTCCATCTGTGGTATCACATCAGATTTTCTGGCTAGGGAAGGGTTAACTCTGTGCTGGGGAAGCTTGCTCCTCCACCCTGGACCCCCGCAGAGAAGGTGCTAATTGAATGGGTGGAAGTGATTAGCAAATGAAACAGGTGAAAATCAAATTGGTGAGGAAGAGGCTGATGAGCTTCCAGCCACCCAAAACCATGAAGTACCACCAGCTCCCGAGGTGGGAGCTGCCTTTGACCAGAGCTGGACCAGATGGAAGAACCCTGCATCTGAGTGAGTACCAGGCATCCTTGCTGCCTGTATGACCTTCATCCTATTGCTTTGCTTTCCTCCCTCAGTGTCCCTGGAGCAGCCCTGACCATCAGGTGTGTGTCAGTGCTGCAGGTCCTTGTTTGAAGGACACAGCCTCATCAGCATTCGCTCTCCAGAGCTTGGCTTTGGGGTTTGCTTGTGGAGACTGTTGCAGGGAATAGACTGGACCTCTTTGAAGTTGTCTCTGTTATCTATCCTTCTGTCTGCTTTCAGTAATTGTGTGGCAACAGAGAGGGAAATGTAAGCTTGGTGGAAAAGTGGGCTGGTTTCTCTCTGGTTTGGGTGTAAGTTAGTCATGGCATGGTTAGAGGAGAAACCCACCAGTGGTGAGGAAGGGTTGGGTGTCCGTGCAGTGCCAAGCTTCAAGCCCACAAGTGAGAGCCTACATTAAACACCACCCAGCTTCCCTTGCAGTGTTAAACCAGGCACTGCTCTTAAACCCACTCTCATTTTTGATGTGGCTAAATAAAAACATTTGAACTCTTGCTCAGGCCATAGCATTAGATGTTAGCTGGAGTGAATTGTTTTCTCCAAGTGCTTTGGAGAAAAAGTTGCTGTATTTCCAGTGATTCCCTAAGAGACCAGGAAGCAGCTGGGACTTTATTTGCCAGTGAGGTTGCGCATCCACCCTGGACCACTGGTTTCTTCTGCTGGGCTGTGGGTTCCCACAAGAACCAGTTGTATGTTTGCACGTAGCAAGATCTGGCAAACCTTCAGCAATCTCCATGGCTGGGGCCAGGCACCCAGCTGGCAGAGATCAACTGTGCTCAACTGGAACTTCCAGGAGCACAAGCCTTTTATTTCATCTCCACTTGCAACTAAAAAGAGTTCAGAATGGCTTTGCTGTTGGAGAGTGAAGTGAGTTCAGATGAGGACTCTATTGTGAGTCATCTTCACTGAGAATCACTCTGGGTAAACTTTCCTTTTTAGTAGGTTTAGGGAAGCAGAAATTCAACTGCTTGGGGATTTTAGATGGTGGCAGAGGTTAATAAAATATTGAAGAGGCATACCATCTGTAACTGCTGGATGGATGGGGAACAGAAACACCAGCTGGGCTGCTTACCTAGATGCCAGAAGAAGGAGAGATTGCTGTCCTGTTTAGATGGACACCCGTCCTAGAGCAGAGGAGGTGTTCCCCAGGAAAAGTACATGTGATGGCAGAGATCCGGATGATAACAAGGCAGATGGCAGAGTTTGCTGGGGATCTTAATTCCTGTTTTGCTGGTATTTGTGACTGCCACACTCAATAAGGTGCAGGAGAGTAGTTCCCCAGCCTGTCATGGAGCTGGACTCTGTTCTCTTGCTATAACTTTATTTAAATAGATTGTTGTTATACACACTCAATTAAAGCAAAGAACCGAAGGGAACTGTTTCCCTAAGGATTTGATGTTGGTGTGGGACAAAAGAAGAAATTGCAATGAGACTTTACATTTTGGGATGCTGTGATCCTACATGCCAGGACTGCTCAGGGCTCGCTGTGTGACTGATGAGCGACCTTTCCCAGGGGAGGCTCCATGAGGCACTGGTAGCATAGGGCACATGACACTGAGAATGGTATTGGGTCCATCTAGTGGAATAATTAGGCCCAAGCAATCTGAGAAGTCGTGTACAAATTAAGGCATTAATTGCAATCTCGGTGTTGGCAGCCTGCTGATAAAATGCTTCTTCCCACTCTTGCCAAAGACCGAGCTGGAAGCTGAGTCTAGCACTAGCACAATGTGAGGCACTCTCCATTTTCACATCCGAGCTGGCTTTGCTGAACGGTCCCAAGTGGAGTGTGCCTTTCCTCTGTGAGCAGGTGTCTGTAATGCATCAGATCTCTAATACAAAATGAGCTTTTCCATTCTTCTCCCCAAACCTTTTTTTTTCCTGCTGAGCCTGCAGCAGGTGGGGGGATGCACCCTCTCTGCCTGCCTCCCCAGACAAGCCTGGGAGGCTGCAGAGTCCAGGCATTCTTGTTTCACCTCAGAAATGAGGCATTTTCTTTCCCATAGAAGTTGCCCCATGTTTCCCAAATAGCTTTTTAAGACTTTCTTTAACCTTTTCAAACTCCTCACTAGCAGGGCTTGCTCTGTTATTTCCAGATTGGGTTGGCATTTTAGCAGGAAAATAGCCTTTCCATAAAAATCGTGGTTTTCAGCAGCAAAAATAGATTTATTGAATAAAAGAATGGATCTTGCCATTGGGGGAATGGGAACAGCAGCTCCTCGGTGCCTACTGGGATGGCTGCTGTCTGTTTTGCTTGCTGCCTGTAGAAGAGCCAGCCATGTGGGCAACTCGCAGTGGGAAAGTGGCTCCCCCAAAAGAGATTTAATTTTTCTAGAAAGATTTTTTTTTTTGTAAAATATCCCACCTTTATATTTCCTGTTCCAATTTAGAGCAAACAAATACAAATAAATCAACTCCAATTATTTCCCCCCTCTGTATTTCCCCTAGGGCTGTACTGCCATTATGTGCAGATAAATAAATTAGGTTAAACAATGGTAAATCGTCCTGAGCTGCCTTTTATTATCAGAAAGTGGCGTTGGCAACTCGATAATTTGCTGATGTTATTTTACGTGATCCTAGTTCCTGCATCTATTCATGAGATTATTCTAAATGTTATACTGGTGCATTTAAATTAAGCATGAAAGTGTTTTAGGGCTTTTTGCAATGATGGCTTATTTATTTTATTATCAATAATAAATTTAAACCTAAGCTAGGAGCCTCCACTTTCAAGGACAGTAAAATGCAGAGGAGAAGCAGCTGGTGGCACATAAACAGCAGCTCTTCAGAAACAGAGCTGAGCCTGTGGAAAGGCAAAACTGAGCTGAGGTCTCTGGGTTCTTCTCCCAGATCTTTGTTTTGAAGCAAATTCTTCTCTGGGCTGCACAGCCATTGGTAATGAAAGGAGAAGGATGATGTTTCCCCATGTAGCACAGCAACTTTACAACACGGAGAAGCACTGGAAGGCTTTTGGTAGGACTGGTAGAAATTTGACCTTGTGGTTCTTTCTAATGGTAAAATATTGTTTTCCTGTGGAGAGCAACTTTCACAGCCACTGCTCTCTTCTTTCTGATATTTTTATAGTTTTTAAATAATTACATATTTGTTGGAGTGTTTTCTTTAGGTAAATAATTGGTTTCATTTTCCATCCAGGCTTCTCGGGGGGGAGGGAAGGAGTAGAGACAAACCACACCTTCCACTTCAGCTCTTCCTGTTTTAGAACTGAAAAGTATTTCCTTCCCCAAATAAACCAGCATCCTCACAGAGCACCTGCCCTGGGAATCAATCAATGGAGGTGCAGTGGGATAAGGGAAGTTGGTCTGGGGGTTCAGGTGACCACAGGGAAGGGTTTCCAGCTCTTTCTTACCTCCTACTTAAACCTACAAATGCTTTGAATGCTCATTTTCTTTGCATTACAACCAAGCTGGAATAAAGATGCTTGTGGGGGCAGTGGTGGCTGTGTAGGGCAGCCTGGGGGGAGTGGGTCTGCGTGTTGGCTGGGGTCTGGTTTGTGTGATGGATGGGTGATCCACTCAGACAGGTCTTGAGCTCATACTCCATCTCCCCAACTGTCCAACTCCCTAGCTTTCTGCCCACCCATCAGTGTGCTATCAAATTGAGGGATTTCTTCCTCTATGTTCTAATTAGACTTGTGCTGCTACTCCAGTCCTGGCACAGTCTCTGACACCATGAGTCTTAGAGCTGCATTACAGTGGTGATAGCTTCAAAGGAAAAGGATGTTCCAGCTTCCTGCATAAGATGGAATTAATGTAATGAGAGAAAAAAATCAATGTAAAATTAGCTCAGATATGGATGGTGCTGATATGCATCAAGGATTTCATAGCTCGTGAGCTGCGTGCAACTGGGAGGGTGGTTTCCCAAAGAGGAGATCCTCACGTTTCCAAGCAGGAGGTGAAGCAAGTCCTTCTGACAGCCATTTCATCTGCGCAGGACAGTATTGACAAAAAACTTATTTCCCTAGAAGATATTGACCCTTAGGTCTTCCCTTCCCACACACTAGCTGGGTTACCTCATGTTTGCAGCTCCAGCAGGATGTGTAATGAAACACCTAATATATTATGACAAGTAAAAGGCTTTGCAGTGTGGTGCTTGATGTCCTTTTTTCCTCCGTGTATGTGGTTGATAGATCTTCTGCTGATTTGTTTTTCAATTACTAGGTACAGTTTTAGTGACAACGATGCTGTTTCTAGTGTTCTGTAGTAGAATCCTTATTATAATAATTATTTAAAATTAGAAGGTGAATGGAAATGCTCCTGACAGTGAGGGATTATCAGTGCTGATTAGAGCCAATAGCAGTATTAATGGACTGTTCCCTGCACATTTTTCTCCCAGCCTGTGTCTCTTCTGGCTGGCATATTCTGTTGTCTTAGTTGTGCACTTTTCAGGACATTTAATCATAAAGCCAAAGGACCAAATGGGTTGTGAAGACATGGAGGGTTTAGGTGGAAGCTCCAAGTAGTAAATCGTGAGTGCTGGTGGCCATCACACCTAGGGAGCCAGGTGGAGAAGGGCAGCAAAGAGCAGTTTCCCAGTGGATTTCATTTCCTCTGTGCTGGGAACACTGTGAGAGGTGTGGGATGGTGGGGCTAGGGCAGGGATGTGGTAGGCTTTTGGGAGCCTTTTGGGGAGATCAGAGTGGGTGGGATGGGAGGGTTGGAAAATGAATGAATGAAGCAGCTCCTCTGCTGCAAGGAATAGCAATGTTCATGCACTGATGGGCACAGGAACTTTGTGCCAGTACCATGAGCCCTCACAGACAGGGCAGATTTTTGCTTTTAGTATTGACTTCTGACAAGCAGGCTTGGATTTCCCTGCAGTCTGGGAAAGAGCTATAGCCATGGTCCTGCTCTGGGAATCCAGCCTGCAGCAGAACTGTGGGTTAGGAAGGATTCCCATCTATCTGTCTACTTCTTGGTCTCAGAACTGAACAAAAATTTGACACAGAACCAAATTGATAATGAGGTGTTCTGGTGGTGGTGATGCTGAAGATAAACCCTGGGATCTCTTGAGCACCAGGAGCTGGAGGGCTTTGCCTTGGAGATAAACTCTGTGTGTGCACACATGTGTGTATATATATGGCTTCATGTAAAAGTCAGGGCATGGGTTAGGAATCACAGCTACTAAAGGCAGTGATAGTGACTGAAGAGGAGGCCCTGAGCAGTACAACCACACAAGGCTGGATCATCTGAACTGTCTGGTGCTCTATCACTTTAACAGGTCTATAAGCCAAATATCTTACTTGTATTTGGACAGGGATTTGTTTTAAGCACAGATGCTGCCTGGTGAGAATAAACTCAAAAGTGTAGTTAATGAATAACAGAAGATCCTTCTCTTTATTTTTTATTTTTTTTTTTATTCCCAGCCTGTGATCTTGAGGGTCAGCATGAGGGGCTTGAATTGTATGAGCAATTGCATGAGCAATCCAGGGCTTTGGCTGGCTGGGGTCCAGTTTGTTGCTCAATAAGATCCAGTGTCTCTAATGAAAAAGCAATTTTACACATCTACCCTACTACAGTCATTCCACACCACCCTGCCCCTTTCTGCTGACCTGCAAACATACCCACAAGAAACCCTCCAAGGCAGCAAGAGCCTAGAGACTGCAGAGGCTCAGAGAAATGTGTGTCCCTTCCTCCTCTCAGCACTTTCTGTATGAAAGGAAGAACAGCTTTCCCTTCTCCCAGCCTGGGATATTAATAAAAACCTGGATTCTGGCCAAAAATCTGTCTCCATATCTTGCTGGAGTAGATTACTTCTAGCTCATCCTTCTGTGCAGGAATGGCCCTTAACCATCTCCGAATGACTGCAGCCCTCGGGGAAAGGCTTTGCTGGGCAGGGAAGCCTCCTTGCTGGGGCTGGAGGTGATACTGGGGAGAAGGCAAAGGCGTGGCTTGAATGAAGGCACAATGGTGGGTCAGGCCACTGCTTGGGCACCAGCAAGGCTGTTGCTCTCTCCCTGCTCAGTGTTGAGCCTTTAAGTCAGTGGTTTACACTGCTTTGCAGTTTTATTCCTATCATTCCTGCAGCACCGTCTTCTCTCCTCCTGGAGTAAAACACGTTGTGCATCTCTGGTTGTCAGTGCTGATGTTTCCCATCTGCAAGAACAAAAGCAGCAGAAGTCAGCTCCTTCGCCCTTCCAGACTCACCACTTATTTGCCACTAGGAATGGCAGGGAGATTACAACCCATTAACAGGAGGATTTTTGCCTTGCAAGGCGAAAAGCATGCAGGAGAAATTCAACTCTTGCATATTTTTAGCAGCTGGAACAAAGCTTTAGATGGATGTTCTCTAGAACTCAGCTCCAACATTGTAGCCCTTCTTTTGGGTTGTGGTCAGTTAATGGACTCTAGTGCTGCAGCCAATGATGCCATGGAGATTTTACTCACGTCCTGCTCCTGACTTCCCTCTCTCCATCAATCCATGGAGCTTTCTATGTTCAGGAGCAAGAGAGGTCAAACCGTCCATAGCTGGGTGAATGTATTTTAACAATCTAGCATGGGCAGGCTGCAGGACTGTCTCGTTTTAGGACCCTCACTTAAACATGGATGGTTGGAAGGAAGAAGCAAGAAAAATGGATGCCTCCCAAAGATAAGAACTCCTGAAGTGGACAGCAGGCAGGAGGAATGGGTGGAAGAAAGCAGCAAGTAGGGCAAGGAGTCCAAAGGTCACCTTGGCAGAAGAAAACAACAGTATTTCTTTGCTCTGTAGAAGAAAAGGCTGAAGGAAAGATAGTTCACCAAGTATGTTCAAGCTTCCACAGAGAGAAACAGACTTCAACTTTACATGCTTGGTTTTGGTTGTTTGTTTGTTTTTTTACAAGTTCACTGCTCTCACAGAAAGAAGTGATGGGCTTAAAATAGCAGCAGAAGAAATTCTGGAGGAGAGATCAGACAAACATCTGTCAGGAGTGGTTTTGGTCGAGCTGATCTTGCCTGGAGGCAGGGAAATGGACTCAATGATTTTTCAAGGTCCTTCCACTCCATCTCCTGTGACTCAGAATAACCTTCTGGAGCCATTTGCTTCCCTCTTACCCCACTGTTCTCTGTCTTTAGATGGCGAAGATCTTCACTGAGGCTTTTTAGTTAGATGCCTACAGTTAGGCAGTATGAAAGGTTTCCCAAAAGGCTTCATTTTCCCCATCATGAAAGACCATATGCCTTGGAGTAAGGTGAAGCCCTGCCTTTCACTCAGAGCATAGGAGATTTGATTTTATAAACATCTATAGGGAGAGAAACATATGTATATTATGTATGTTGCATCTCTTCCTCCAGGGTTAGCTTTGTGATGAGTGGACAGAGATGAACATGCAGGATGGAGACAGGACCACTTCAAAACTCAGGGCACAGGTCAGTGAAAGAGCAGCTGAACTGAAACTTCAGGCAAAGCAGCACATTGTTCATTTGTTTCACTGTTTCATAAGCAAAATGCCCTGAAAGGTTAATGAAAGTGCTGGGCAAACTCAACCAGAATGAGCGTTGTGAGGCCAGATGACAAAAACAGGAGCTGACACTTCCCAACAAGCTCAACAGTGAGAATTTGTTTAAATGTAATTAGTTGGTATAGAAAAGAACAAAAAATCCCTCTGGAGCCAGACCCTGTGACTATTTGCTGTGCCTTTAGATTGAACCAATGCATCTTTCTGCATTCAGCTACGAGGGAGGGGAAAAAAAAAATCACTCATTTCCTCTGAGAGATGGATGAAGAAGTGTGAGCTGGTAGCTAATGCTGGGAGCTAACGTGAAGGGTCACACCATGATCAACCACCATCTCTCTCTCTCTCTCTGACCTTAAGCAAGTCCTCCAGCTTTGAGCAGCTGAGGTTGCTGAGTGTCAAGTGTGCAGCGTTAATATTCACAGGGCAAGCTGTGATGTTTCAGTATCACTTACTGAGGAGAGCTTTGGCCCCAAGTACAAAGTGCTCCAGATACGTACAAATTGTCATTGTCACCAAGCCCAGCTCCACAGGGACCTGCAGCTCTGCTGGCAAACCTTGCTCCAGCCTCACTCCATGGGGGCTTTGACATGCTTGCAACCACTCTTTCCAAGTGAATCTTAGTCTGAGTTTTCCAGCCAGATTTTTCTTTCTTCCCTTTTTAATCTCCTCTATTGATGTCCCAGCCAGGCCTCTGAGAGAACAAAACCCTGGTGACCATCCTCAAGCCATTCTTCCTCCCCCCCCCCCTTACCTCTTGTTCAACCTGTTTCATTAATCCTTTCCTTTGGGGAGTAAAGTGTCCACATCCTTCTCTGGACACTCCTGTGATACCACTAATGACACCACACCAAAGGACTGACATGGCTTTTGGGGGTTGCATCACCCATAAATGGTCCCAGCTTGACTTCAAGCCATGAAGAAGTTTTGAACCAGAGTTATCCTCATCTCCACCTCAGAAGCAACGTCACCCCTTGCTCTGTTCCTCCAGATGAAGGGACACACCTTGATGTTTCTTTTTCCAGACTTCTTGCACAGCTGCCTGTGCTGGGGAAAGCCCATGTGGGATGGAAAGTGCACCCATGGGATGGTGTCTGATGGAGTCAGGGAAACAAACTGCCTTGCCAGCACTGGTGAAAATCTTGGGGAGCAGATGGCACCATCATTCTTCTTGTTAATTTTATTGCCTTCAGGATGGGAGGAAAGTGAGTGCTTCAGGGGTTGAAGCAATCACAGGCTGACAAGTGTTGGACTCTCTCCAGCACCTCAGCTGATGCTGTAGCTTGGGGAGAAGGGACCCGGGGGTAGCAGAATGAGGGGGGCTGGGGTGAGATGTATCATCAGCTGGTGTCCCCTTGGACATGAAGGGTGAAGGGGGCTTTTGCTGGGAGACCAAGAGGACAGGTCAGAGGATACTGTAGCTGGGGAGGACAGTGGGGTGTGTTAAGAGTGACACCCACCAAAGGCTTTGAGGGAAGACTCGCTGGCTGTGTCTGCCATGAATTTAGAGGGTGCTGAGGAGCTGTACAATCCCCTACAGCACCACTGAACCAGAGTATGGTGCCTTTCAGCAATGCTGTTAAACCAGGTTTTGTTAAACATTGAAGCATGCCTCCACTCCCCATTCCTTACTCTCTTCCCCTCCCTCCCTACCTCAAGCAATGGCCTGGAAATTGCATGTTATGGCCAGAAATGAAAACAATCTCTTTCTGGAGCCCTTCATCATTAACTGTTCATCACTTTGGACGGCCTCCTAAGGTCGAGAGCATTTCATTGGAGCCATTCATCAGCCAGGCGTTTGGTGCATTATCTAGGGCTCGCTCCCAGGGAAGCCAAGGTCGAGCAGCAATACACCAGCGAGGTGACCTGCTCATTACTTTGGGAAACATTTTTTGTCAATGAATAGCCCTTAGTGAGCATTTAATTTAGATTTAATAAGGCATCTAATGTTTGTTTTTAAAAGGACACTATACCTTCAAGGTATTTGTCATAGTTGAAAGGAGGATATTTACCCACACTCTTTATTAATAAACCCCTTAGAAGAGGGAAATTGAAATCAAATCCTCTAACGTTTTCTCTGGTACCCAGAGGGATGGTCTGTGCAATTACAAGAATCTCCACTCCCACCTTGCACCCTTAACTGGGAAAACTGGAGTTGACCAGATCATTTGGGTCCAAGTCTCTGCATGGGGAGATTCACAGGCATTGGTACCCATGAGGATATTCACATCCATTGGGTGCCAATGTATTTACCATGTGCTGTGGGTCTGCCCTGCCTGACGGAGAGGGAAAGCCCCAGATTTTGTGTGAGTTTATCTCCCCTCACATCTGCCAGGGATCTGTGCCAGGCAGCTCCATGCTGTACTCCCCCTGTTCAAAGGGCAGGAGGAAGATCCTGAGATGAGTGGTGGCACCACAAAGAAAGGAAGTGATCTTTGCACGAGACGTGCCATGGAATATCAAAGACTCATCGCCTTTTTATTCCTCTTCATATATGTAAAACTCTTAAGACTTGAGCAAATGGAGAGGAAAAAAAATTGCTTTTATGTACTCGCTGAGCCAGTGCCCTTGACAGATTTGTACACGAGAGAAACAGAGTGGTGTCAAGGCTGCAGTTAAATCCGGGACACGATCGTCAATTGTGATGCACAGGAATATCAACTCGGGAACAGCACAGCCTGCCTGAAGCCCTGCCTGCCTCTGCCTGCTCTGCCGACCCTCTGCCAGGGGCAAACAGGACAATCTCCCAGACAGGAGCTTCATTTTCCATTGAGCCCCCGACAACATGCATGAGACCAGGCTCTGCCCCATGCCTGGGAGCAGGGCAAGGGGCTGCTCGTCCTTCTGCTTTGCTAAGAGAGCAATAAAAGCACCAATTGCACAAATCCCCCCCAAGAACTCACTTGGTTTTCACTGCCAAGTGAAGAACCCATTGTGTGTTATCAGGACGTAAAAAAAAAAATATATTAACCGATGTTTAACTCTGAAATGATGTTGCCAAATAGCAGGAATTCATTCAGAAGATCATTAGGAAGAGTCTTAAAATGAGATGGGCTCATTTCAGGCTGCGTCTTCGTGTGCTGTTGTTTGGGAAGCCCTGACGGGGAGATAGATGCTGCTGGGAAGCTGTTAGAAATGGCAATTCATTTTTAATCCCATTAGCTTGACACACATCAGTTTTTAAATCAAGGGATATACTTTTTCAGATGATCCTCCTGTTTTTAGGTGCTGTCTGTTGCTCGGAGGCGAGAACAGGTAGAATTAATTCTAAATATGCGCTATAATGTTAGATTGATTTCTTTATTAGCACCTTTTACAGTCGGTTCTCTTCATCGAAGAGCTCTGTCATATCTCCTGCTGACATAAAAAGATAGCCACGGTGTTTTAAAATGAAGCCAATAAATGGAGAAATTTGTGAATGTGGGATATTTAATGGCAATTTGTCACAGTTGGGCCACCAAATTGGGGAAGCAGAGACTGAATTAAGCCTCCTGAGATCTGACACCTTATTTGCAAGATAAAAAACACAAGCAGAGGCTGGGTTGGGGACTGATGAATAAATTTGGAGGTTTTACACCACCCTTCCTGGGTTTATACCAGTTCCTTGAGTCATGGTCTGCGTTGATCTACATTGATGAATCACCCCCTGGTTTCGTGGTGTCAGCCCAGTACAGGCACTGCCACTGATTTTAACCTTTTCCCACTGGTTTCCAGCAAAACCCAACACAAATTGTCTTGCAAATCAGCCTGTATCCATCCAACATCCCAACGGTGAAAAAAGCAGCTACAATTTATTAGCAGCATCAGTGTACTTTACTGCTCACCTAAGAATATCGTTAATATTCTTTCATCACCTTCTCTACAGCTTTAAAACCTGCTTCATAATATTGAACTCACGGCTGGCTGGGAAGGAGCAAAACTTAAATTTCTTATTCCCCAGAAAATCCCTGCGTTTCCACATTTTGGCATCGTGTCACAACATCTCAAAGGATGGTGTGCAAAACACAAAACTGGATTTCAGACGGCTTTGGAACATTAAATTTGATATTTTTTTCCACTAGCGCATTTTCTCACTCCGAAGTGAAATGTTTTGGAGCGGTTGATTAAATTGCCCTGCTGTCACTGGGTTCTGAATCAGCTCGAGATTGGTTTAATATTGAAAAAAATCACATTCCCCTCCATCAGCAGGTTCCTGCTGAGGGTGGTGTCAGGGAACCCCAAGGCACTCATCATCCTTCTGCCAGCTTAAATTCCCTTCCCCTCTCTTTTACATTTATGAAAATGGCAATTCCCATGGGAATCTCATTTTAGTGCAGCTTTGCCAGCCCTGGCTGCTGCTCTCCATGGACTTGCTCCAGCAACAGGAGGTTTCTCTTGTGGCTCAGGATGGTCCAGGGGGGAAACACCAGTCCCCCTCATCCTCCCCACACACATCTCTTTGACTCTGGACCTCGTGGCTACTCCTGGTTTGTTCTCTGATGAACAAATCCTCTCTGCTCTGCTCCCCAATACCCCCCTGTGCTCCCCCACGTGCAGCTCCTTCACTTGGCCTGTGCAGATGGGGCCATACAGGGACTCTTCAGAGAGCCAAGGGATGAAGTTGTGCTCTAGCATCACCCATGGCCCATCACATGCCACGGGGGGATTTGGGGTCCTTTGGTGGCATTCCAAATGGTGGATGATGGAAAGGGGCAGTCCTCCAAAGGCCAGACCAACTCTGCAATCCAGGGAGATGCCATGTTTTCTGATCTGTGTGCTTGCCATGGAAATTAGTGTCTGTACAGGGTTTTAATTCTGGAAAATAACAGCAATGTAGCAGGAAAGGGCATTCATCAACTTGAATAATGGATTTTCTATGACTAATACACTTGCTCCTGCACTCTTCAAGGGCAATGTCTTGACTCCTTCCTGTCTCTTGCAGAGAAATGCAGAGCACGTGGGGACAAAGAAATGGGTGAAGGGTTGCCCTGTCTTGGGTGGATATTGGCTGGGACCCAACGGAGGTGGATGAGGAGAGGAGAGGGAGAGGAGAGTGGTGGGATAGGCATCTCCCAGGGATGGTCACCTCAGCAGCTGGAGCCTGGCACCTTCACCCCAGCTGGCTCAGCTTCTGCCCCTTGTTGCATGCAGAAATTAGAATTTGGTGTTTGAGCACAGAGACTATGGCAGAGGTTTCATCACTGACACAAGCAGAGGCAGCAGCAGTGTGTTGATGGATGAGCAGGGCGCAGAACTGGGAGTCAGGATTTCTGAGGCATGGTCCCTGCCTCTGCCTCGCTTGGCCAAATGGTTTCATTTATCCACGCCTCATTTTCATTCTGCCTAAAACCTGGGGATGTTGATACTCTTTGGCTTCACAGGACACAGTGCAAATGAATTAGTATTTGTAAAGTGCTTCAGGTGCTTTGGGTGAAAGGGAATGTTGTAATTGCAAAGCAATGCTATTAAGTGGCAAATTGGATGAAACCTTTTACTAAATGAACTGTGTTTCAAAACACTGCATTCGCAAAGACTCTTCCTTTGCAAAATGAATCCACTTTTTAATGTCTCTTGCTTTAATCTTAGTTCTTAAAGAAGATTTACAGTCTCATCAAGTCCTAAGAGTCAATGTTAAATTATTGTAATTTATTCCACATTATGTTACGTTAGCTTTTGCCACATATGGTATGTTACATTAATTTAGCTAATGTATGCTAATTTTGTGCTAAATTTATGTCACAGTTCCCAGATAGTATGGAGATTGATGCCTTGGAAATTAATGTAATAATAGTAATAATTAATAGTAATAATATGAAGACCTTGGCATTGCTGTGTTGGAATCCCTGAGTGTTCAAAGTGAGTTTATTGTAGCTTTGTAGCATGACACACCAGCTGCTCAAAGAGAATAGAAAGAGATCTTGTCTCTCCTTTATAGAGCTGTATATCAGCCCCATAAAACACAATCCCAATTCTTGATAGCCCCATTGCAGCAAAAATTGTTAATCTCTGTGGCATAGGACCTCTGAGCACAATAATCTTTTATGCCTGTAAACTCCACAACAGCTGGACATTAAATCTCTGGATTAATTCAACAAGTTTCCCTGTTTCTCTCCGCCCAGTAAGCAAAGGCTTTTTTCCTAAGGAAAGTACTTACTATTTAATGGCAGGGCTGGACTCTGGCTGTGTCCATCCCCATGGTGTGATGCCACCGCATTGCTTTCCAGATGTGGCTTTTGCATCTGGTTCAGCTCGGGGGCTTCACGCTCCCCCGCACCCCCTGCACGGGTGGCAGCTCCCGAGGGGGCTGCAGAGTGAGGAAAACACCCACACACCCACACAATTCCCCATGCTGCTTTATTCTGGTGTTCATCCTTCACCCAATCACTTGGGATTTTGCATATAAGGAGATCAACTGGCGCAGCGTGGCATGGGGACAATGTGGTCCCTTCCCTGGAGCCCTCCAGCCCATGCTCCAGGCTTCCCCTAGGAATACCAGGATGCAAACACTCCTGGCTTTGCCCAGGCATTCATACCTTGGGGAGGGCAAGTGAAGACCAGCCCCACTGCTGAGCAGATTAGCTGCTCCTCACCCAGCCAGCATCCCCCTCAGCTGCATTTTCTGGTTGAAATTTCTTTTGTGCAAACTCTTTCTATTAAATCTGTTCTGCATTTATAACGTTATTAGTGTGTACATTAATTACAAGAGGCTTTGATTAAAGGCACGGACCGTAAAAGCAGATTAATGTTCACTTGATTTTAAGCTTCTACGTGAAACGGCGAATGCGCCAGTTCAGAAAAAACCCTCATTTCAGGAAAAATGAATCCTGTACCTTGCTGTGGGCAGAGCCTGACCCCACCCCTGTAATCTCATGTCTCTCCACTGCGCTGAATTAATGGGAGCTCAGAAGAATTTCATCTGTTGCTCTAAGCCTTTTTGGTGTTATTAGTTAAGAATATTTAATCTCGAGGACAGCAAATAAATATGAAATCAGTGTCAAGCCATTTGTCCCAGTTCGGTGGCTGAAACACTGTTATTACTGGGGAGGGAGGAGGAATGCTGGATCGTGATATGGAAATATCTTTTAAGCAAGGAAAACACCAGCAAATCTGTGGGAGGAGGGAGGGAGAGAGGGAGGGGAGCTGTGCTGCGCCCTCCAGCCCTGCCCTGGAGAGGGCTCACTTGCAGCAGGGGATGAGAAACTGGGGAGATTTAAGGCTGTTCAAGCCCATCTCCTGATCAAACCATGCTCTGAACTGTGCCCTTGACCTCACTTTCCCATAAACCTGGTTGTGGCAGGGGAGCAAAAAGCAAGATGAAGCTGATTTCTTCTACCCAGGGCATCACTGAGTGTCTCCATCGTGAGCCATCTCTGTCCTGCCCTGGTGGGAATCATGACTTTAAGGATCCTGGCTGGCACCTCCCCATCACCCAGCATCCCTGCCTGGGGTCTCTGCTGTGTCCTCTGCCTGTTGCTGCCAGGCAGAAAACCCACAAACCAGCAATATCACTCCTCAATCTCATGGCAGGGACCCACTGAGACCTCTAACTCATGTTCCTTGATTATTTTTCTTTTTGGCAGACGGGAAATGGCTTTTGTTCTGAATATGATATTTGCAAACTATTGGAAATCTGTTTGCTCAAACCCCCAGGCTGATGTGAATAAGAGATTTTGAAAACTTGGTGCAGGCAACACAATGGTGTGGGATGATGAAGGGAGCAATATGACTTGGCCCGAGGCCCGTGCCTCGGTAGCCCTGGAGAAACTTGCCTGGTGACAATGACAGGGATTTTATAAATGAATCTGTTTGTTATTGGCAGGCAGGCACCATCACGGGCAGGGAAATCAGAGTCCCTTTAGACACAGTCCTCTCTATTGTGCAATGTTGCCTGAGAAAATATTACTGGAAATATGCACATAGGTATGCAATATCTTTAGAGAACTGTGGGTCATCTTCTCATCTGACTTAATCTGGGCTTAGGCTAAAATCTACTTTGAATGTCCAAGCATCCACCCTGGTTTCTCCCTTGCCTGGGCGCTGGGTCTGTAGGCAGTGAGCAATGGGCACCGTAATGGGTGCTGGGGTTTAGTTTTCACCCTCAGATTTCAACTTATTCATGAGAGAGAAGCCCCCAAAGAAGTAATTTGTCTCTGTTTTATAGAAATGCAGACCAGAAGGAAGGATCTTTTAATTGAGAGCGCCTGAATTTTCAGCACCTTGGCCAGTGCCCCGGCCCGTCCAGCACAAACTCCGAGACAAAGACATCTTCGGGGCTTTTTTTGCTGCAGATTTAGACAATGACAACATGGTCCCACACAAAAGCCTCCTGCTTCCCCAGGCGTTGGTCTCGGAGGCTGCCAGGCAGCGAGAGCTCTGACAGAGCCCTTGCTTTTTGAGAAACCAGCTCCCACCTTCGCTTTACGTTGCTTGCTGGCAAACCCTCTGATGGAAATGGATTTCAGCTCCTCCTGCCAGATGGTGATGTGAACCAAGGGCTGCAGGCAGAGATCGCCTCCAGGCTGAATTTAAAATGCCTCAGTACATTTTATTTTTGTCCAGAATGCCTTTTAAGAGCCACACGGCTCAGCGGCAGTGAGCCATCCTGCAAGCAGTCCCCAGGATGGGCACGGGGCTCTTCCAGCAGAGCTTCTTGCTGCAGCAGCTATCAGCCATGACTTGTATCCCCTTCAGATGGCTTGTATTCACCAGAATGGCCTTCAGTCACCCAGAATGGCTTGCATTTACCCGAATGGCTTGTATTCACGCAGCATATCCCAATGCAAAGGCTCCCTACACAGAAGGACAGCTTTTTCTGCAGGCAAATGGGCCATCCTGGGATACAGGAGCTGGGTAACAACCCCCTGGTTTCCACCCAGGTCCAGGCTCAGCCCAGCTCTACTGTGCTGCAAGTGCCAGGAAAAACTAGAGAAACCCTTCCTCTCCTTGGAATTCTTTAGCAATCTCATAGCTTGTGCAGTCCAGTGCTGGAGGGCCCCCAAGGAGAGGGCTGGGAATGGGTTAGTGCCTGCAGAATCACTTCTCCAGATGCTGTCTGCATCCTTTGTGATGACCCGTCTGATGCCTCGGGAAGGGACGTTCATCCTCAGCAGTGCTTGAGGTAAAAGGGACATTTATGCAAAGCTATTGTTTACTCAGCTTTCTGTATTCCCCACTCTACTGCAGGTCATGTTTGCTCTTGAGCTGAAGTTCCTCCTGAATGTGGGGCCTGCCATGAAGTCATGCTCCCGTGTTTATGACATCAGTCGTTGCCATGGCAGTGGTGTCAAAAATTCCTCTTTCATTATTGTTTAAAGGGAATTATTCAGCACGTCCCAGATCAAAAGCATTGGGATCTTGGGATGTGCCTCTTAGCCGCAAAGAAACTCGAACAGAGCCAAAAATAGCAATATTTGGATAAACTGGATGACAGCCAGATTGTCCTGTGCTCGTTTTTCTCCCTACATTATTCACTGCCTTTTTTAAGCTGCAGGGAGCTAATTCAGTGCTGGAGATGCATCCTCCCAGGAGCTTTCCATGCCGCAAGGCACAGCATTGGCACGCAGCCACCTCTGCATCGTGCAGGCTGGCTTCAGCCTCCCGCCCTCGCTGGCTGAGCCACATGGTCATCTGCACGTGTTCAACACCTCTGGTTTTGATGGGAGTTGCTCTTCTGCCTGGTCTCTTTGGTGACAGATGAGAAGTGGTACCCAGACGTGACTGAGAGCTGCGCACTGACCTAAATGACCTGGTTTGTGATGGGATGCAGGAAACTTCAGGATCCATGGGTTCATGGCCATGGATGGGCTCAGGCACCCCCAGCAGCTGTCTTGAAATCCAGACATGATGCTGTTGGAAGCCTGGAAGTGAGGCAGAGTTTGGCAGGTGGTATTCCCAGCAAGTCTTTGCTGGGAATACGGGAGTCACAGTTCTCAGGCCTCCCCTCCCACCTCTGAGTGCTTAGAAGAGGGGGTCACGCTGGAGCCACTTGTCTCTGGCGACAAAAGTGGAGGATCTCTACTTTTTTTTGCCAAAACTTACAGGAACTAAGTACCTTGGGGATTTTTCAACCTCTGTCAGGATCAACCAGGGGCTCAAATGTTGTGGGAGTAAGAGCAAAGATGTGAACACACACACAGAAATGTGCCTGCCCCTGTCATTCAAGCCTCCTTTCACTAGGCTAAAAATATTAAGGTACAGGAGTCAACCTGTTCATTTGTCTTATACCTACTGAAGGTGTCACTCCCCCCCTTTCCACTTCCAGCCATCCTTTAAACTGCAACACTGGGCTCCTGCAGCCTTTCCCTTGGTCGCTCAGTGAGGGGTTGGTTTGTAGCTGGCTGTTACAGTCGAGTGAGCATTGATTTCCAATGACAGTTAGATACCTAAAAACAAACAAATGAACGAATGAAATACCTGCTTTTGTGTTTGGTCCCATGTCTTCAGAGCTGGGGCCTTATGAGATTTGCCTGATGATGCAGAAGCATTTCAGTGACTTCCCAGAGGTCTCTTCTGAGAAGGAGCGAGAACAAAACATGCCACTGATTATGAGGATAAATGCTCCTCTTGGCAATGTGATACTCAGCACCATCTATTTTCATTGCTGACAGAGCTCTGTGGGTTGGTCTGGTGTTGTCCTGCTTCTATACCATCTGGAAATCTCACTTTGCAAATGGCTCTGATCCCCAAGCAGCTGGTTGGGAGGGATGCCCATGGTCCCTGACCCTCTCCTGGAGACAGACTGCATGGCTGGGTTCACTCCTCACCCATCTCACCACCTTCCCTCTCTCCAAATTGTTGTTTTGGGCCACCTCTCCAAGAAATTGCATCTGATGTTTCCAGTCAATGCAACTAAGGATGCCAATGTGAAATATCCATTTCACAGCTCTCCTGTGCTCTGCGACCCATTGATATCTTCTGACTTTTATATCAATGCCAAAGAGCTCTCACAAAGAGCTGGGGTATTTCAGCAGTACAATACCACACATCGGTACTGCTCAGAATGTGCAGTAGTGATTTTTTCAGTAATCAAATGATTTTCACAAATGAAGGGTAATTTCTTACAAGATTAAACCTTTTCCTTTGGGAAAATGTAAGGTGTGGGAGATTGGATGGTTTTGTGTGTGTGTTGTTGTTTTTTAAGGCAGAATGTTGGAATTACTACTCATCACCAAAAATAGGGAGCTGTTTGGAGTCTGCATGTGAGGAAATTGCCGACTCTTATTGAATATCTTATTTACTTGCAAAGTAAAAAAGAAAGTAAATAATAAGCTCTGCAAAATATCTGCATCTCTGACAATTTCCCTGTGTGCAATCACACAATCTGCCTACGGTCTCTGCAATAAATTGTAATCCTGATCATTTGCTTCCTCTCCTTATGTACATACATTATATATTTACTCAGCGGTTTTGACTTCCACCCACTTTTGTTCATGGGTGGAAGGAGGGTGAATGAAGAATAAAAAAATGCTGCCATATTTTCAGCATGACAAATTACAAAGGATATTTTATTTCCAGTTGGAATGTCCAATGATAAATGCATGTGAGTGGTGTCTTTCCCCCCATGGTAGCCAGTGTTACTGTATTTCAAATTTCCCTACACACAAGGTCTGTGGCATTTTCAAGGCGAGATGGAGCTGTGAGGAAGGAGGACAGTCCTGTAGGACTGCTGGAGGAAGCAAATAATAATAGGTTGAGTTGTCGAGCATTGATTTGGGTTGCTGCGCTGTTGTTGGCTTTTTCCCTATTCAATCAACCATGTCTTATAGATTATTAAAGTGACTTTCTGTCAGGGGAACCTAAGGAGGTTTCATCATTATCTGCTGTATTCAGGGTTGTTCTTTCCCACATGAGTAAGGAAATGGAGGTACTGAGGTTAGGAAGGCTGGGGCATTGCCCTGCCCTGGAGCATCCCTTGGCTGCACATTCATTGCAGCATGGCTGAGGACCAGCTTTCTATTTTTGCTCTTATGTGTAACCAACAGGATGGTCACTTCCTGAGCTGTTTTTCAAGCTCTTGGTCTTGCCCTCTGAGCTGCACTGCAATTTACTGAAGTCCTGAATTTCCTGCTTAAAACCTCAGCCTTCTTCCCATTCAAATCTCTCAGGTTGCTGATGGTCCAGCTCTGGGGTCAGCCGCTTTGCTCCCTTCCCACAACAGGGAAGCATGACCCTGCTCCAGGTCTGGACCAGGCATTAGGCATGGTTTGAAGACAGCTCTTGGGCATGTGATGGAGGCAGGACCATGTCTGGGCATCTCTGACTTGAAATATCAGCTCGTTCAGCCTTGTCTTCCCTGTTTTCAAAACATTAATTCTAGTCAAGATCACTTTTCCCACATCTGTGTTTTCTGGCCAGATCCTCAGCCCACAGCTCAGTCTATTCCATCAGCCCATCATCTTCCAAATCAAACATGTCAGCAGCATCTCACACGAGCTGGACCTTGCTAGGTCTAATTTGCAGGTCTATAGTAGCTAGATTAAAGTTTGTTAAAAAAGTAATAAGTAGAAACTTCAAGGGATGAGAAGTTTAAATTGAAATACTATATATAACCTGTGCTAATCCTCCCCCACTGCCAGATTTTAATTACCCAAAGATATTAAGTAAAAGCTGTGTTTTGTGCCTGCAGCCTTTAAATACAATTTTAGACTGCCTTAAAGGGACAGCCCCGAGGGACCGTTTTAAATTAATACTCTGAAATGGAAACTTCTTCTTTTGCTCATCCATTGTGTGTGTAATTGTCCTTAGTAAGATTCCTATTGACTTCAGCTCCAATTAGATGAGACCCCAAAAGGCAGAGGGCAGCCCCAAATCCATCCAAGCATGGAAAGCATCACTGATATTGGCCAGGCTGGAGTCCTCCCTGTCAGCCACATTTTGATGGATGTGTTGGAGGATTTGTGCTATTAACTGCAGGAGTAGAAGTAGTGGAGAAATATCCTTATTCTCAGAGTGCAGCACCTCCCTCATAATTTTTACCCATCATTTCTTTCATGTTTGCTCCAGACCAGCAAACACTGCACCCAGCAAGCCCCTATTGTTACCTCCTGGTGGTCGTGGTGGGATGTAGGCTGACAAGCATCACTTCTCACTCCTGGATGGTACCACTGAATATTGTGTAAGGTACATCTGAGGCTGCAGAATGGGAATTTAATTTCCAGGACCAACAGCCCAGAACCAGAATTTTACAATTTCAAGCCTCAAGGGGTTCGTCTTACTTACCATAAAGATTTCATGACCCAAGTCAAAAAATCACTCAGCTTTATACTTTTCTACGCTCCTCCAGCTCAGCCTCGGGCTTAGCCTGCCTTCCGAGCATCAGGAGCTGTCAGATCCATCCGTGGGCAGAGGAGGATGTGAGCACATGGGACATCAAAGGAGCCTTGGTGTTTCTAGGTCACTGGAGATGGAGGTTAAGGAGCTTACAAACCCAGTAGGTTTATTCTGTGAAATGCTGGCTTTCCCCAAGCCCGCAGCGAGAGGAGCTGTGCTGTGTAGTACTGCTGGCCATGACATGGAGATGTCTCACTCAGAGGACAGTGAGTCAGGTCCATCAGGGTGGAGGTGAGGAACTTGCATGTGCCATTTCTTTTCCAATAGTATCTCATGAGGCTGTGGCAGGGGTGTTTCTGCTCCCAAAAAGTCTCCAGACGGAGGAAGCCTGCAGCTTAGACAGATGTCCAACCCCTGTGTCCTGTGCCCCTCCACTCCGCATCCCAACCCTGGCTGCCCCTTCTGGTGGTGGCTTGGTGCTGGCTGAAAGTCATTAGAAAGCTGCAGCCCCATTTTGGGAGATGTTGGAGGTGGACCAGCACATCACTCCAGGGAGCCATCTCACTTCATTGTTTACTTGTGCCGTCCCCGGGAAGCCACAGGAGGGACTTTAAGTTGGTCTGAGACGTCCTGTGTTCTGCAGGTTCTCCAAGGTGCCATCGTCTCCAGCTGCTGCAAGGCTGAGGATGGGGTTTTATTCAGTGATTTATTACATCCCAGTTCAGGAAAAATTCCCATCAGAGACTGGAGATGTGGTCTATCCTATTAATTTGATGGTGGTGGTGTTCTGGGGGGAGAAAAAGTATAAGAGTGGTCTTTGCCCAGCCTGCCACTCTCCTACATGCACGAGCAATTCTGAAATTGAAGCACTGCAGCTCACTCTGCAAGGGCTGTTAACTTTACATCCTAATTGCTTAATTAAGCTGTCTTGATCCAGGTAATAATTGCAAACTTTCTATCCGAGAAAGGTTTGCCGAGTTAAGCAAGAACTGATTAAACATTTATGCTTCTGACAGAACCGCCTGCCCTTTATTTCCTTCCACTCGCTGTGAAAAGTCTCTTCGAGCCAGACATCTTCCCCCTGACAGGTTTTATTTCACCCAAATTTCAGTGTGTAACCAACGTGGCACCGCGGGTGGGTGCCAGGGGAGCACAGCAAAGCGCTCCTGGCACGGCTTTTCCCTCTGACCTGGGAGCAGGGACAAGAGGAGGAACGTGAAACCCAGCCAGCTCTGCATTTCCCTTAAAGGATAATAAGGCACTTTAGCAGCAATAAAAAGAGATTTAAGAGCTCGTCAGCAAAATTGCATTAAAAGTACCCCCAGACCAGGCACGATCCATATTCATCTGCTGTTCTTGGGGAGTGCGCTGGGTCGGGCTTTAAGCACAGATCAAAAAACCTGGTGCCAAAGCTGCAAGGAAACATGGGTTCCTTCGAGAGCTGAGCAGGAGGGGAGGCTGTCAGCATCGCCTCGGACACCACCGACATGCTCTGATTCCAGAGGCTTGACCTAATCCCTTGCTCCTGGCTGGAGCACCTTTGATCCATCACAAATCGGAACGCTTTGTCCAGCGACCCACTGGGATTAGGGGCTCCCACCGCCCCAGCAGAGCAGGGCTGAAGAATTGGAGCCATGGTTGTTTAAGAAGGGAGATGCAGAGCAAGTTTTCCTTTGGGACTGCTTTCTGGTTCCGGGGCATGCATCAGCTCACTGGCTATCCCTGAGGAAGGCTCTGCTCTCCAGGTTTGAAGCTGTGATCAGCCCCCTGCCAAGCTGCTCCTGCTCCCTTTCCATCACAAAAAGGGAGAAAAACAAATAAACAAACAAAAAAACCAAAACTCACAGGGATGTGGCACCCTCTGAAAGGCCCTGGCCTCGAGCCCCTTTCGTTCCTCTGTCCTTGCAAGTCCTGCTAGGGGACTGGTGTGGGACATGCCAGCTCCATGGGGCAGTGCCCACCATGGTTTTCCTGAGCTTGTTCTATCACTGCTGTCCCAAAGCACATTTGTTTCCACAGCAGGATGAGGGGGGTGTAATTTTTTTCCCTGCCACTTAGATATGCGGATCAGGAAGCAACTTGTTGAGGTTGATATTGTTGTGGTCTGACTTTCCAGGAGCCTTTTGAATAAATTTCCCTTTATTAGACACAAAGGCTCTGTTACTGCACCTCCATCCTCATTACTCCTGGATAAGCACCTACATAACCCACCTCAAGTTCTGCTTTGATATTCAAGCTCCCGTGTCTCTTACAGCTCCTGCTCATGTGTGTGAGGGCTGGAAGGAAAACAAGAGCTTCCTCCAACAACCCATTGAGCAACCTCCCCATGTCCTCTCCGGTCTCCATCTCCTGTGAAACCACTGAGCATCATAAATTAGAACCCTGTGATGGATTTCCTTGCACCTATAAGTGAGGATGGGTTTTGCTGATGAGTTTAAGTGAAAGAATGTATTTCCCCATTTTGCAGGGTGGGGGAGTGACATTTTTAATTGTCTCTGAATTTTGAATGAAGTCCTCCCACTTTCGGGGGGGATTGGCACTGCTGGTCTAAATGAGAACACTCGTTCAGAGGCATTTTGGAGGAGAAATCCCTGCAACACCTCTTTTCCCATAGGCAAGGCAGCAGAGGTGGGTAGATTAGTGTGCTCTGAACTGAAATACCCCAGCATGTAAGTGACATCAAGGGCTGTCTGATGTACAGCTACATCCACAGCTAAATACTTCTCCTCACTCTTACTTCTCTGAGCTGAGCTGAAGGCTGAGTTCATATCCTTGGATGCTCCATGGAGCTCAAAGGCTGACTACAGGGAGAGCTTCTCGCCTTTTTCCCCACTGGCCCTTTGAAACACAAGGACCTTCTGAAGTTTCTAGCTCCGTGAGGCTGCAGACCTGATCTGTGTATGTGAGTGGTGGAAGTGGGACAGGTATCAGGAGGCTGAAAGCAAGGGGAAAGGCCAGGGAGGTGTGTTAGGTGATCACAGGGAAGAGACGGGCAGGGCAATGCCCCAGGGTGGCCTGGGCAGAGCTCAGGACAGAGACAAGGAGCCAGGGCAGTGATGAGGGGCAAACAGCCCCTCTCAGCTCTCATCCCTGCTCTTCAGTACTGGGGACACTGGCAAGCAGAGCAATGCCTGTGTAGATAATTTGATTAACTTCTTTTTTTTGCATCCTATGGATGCAGCACCATCGATGAGGAGGCAAAGGTGGTCACTGCAGCATCATTTCAGCCCCTGGAGCAATGGGAGAGTCAGGTGTAAATAACCACCTGTTTGTTTGCGTTTCAAGCTGTTGAAATGAGACTGAGGTGGATGATGAGAGGGGACAGAGGGAAAGGACAGGACAGCAGTCGCTTTCCCCTGGTTTGCAGGTGAGGGGAAGAGCTGGCTGAAATGCATGCAGGAGCATGAGAGAGCCTGAAGAACAAATATTGGCTTCTGCCCCTGCATGAAAAGGAAGCTTGAAACGGTGGGGGGGGATGCAAATCAAACCCCATCCCTCCTGCTCGCTTCAGCTATCTAAACATCTCACAAGGTGAAAAGCATTTTGCTCCAACAAGTGGACGTGCCATGTATTTCAAAATCTCAAATTGTCCCCTCCTGGATAAGGAGGAAGTTGTGTTGAATAAGCTGAACAAGAATGAGTCCTCACAGCAGCATTTGCCGAGTCCGGTGAGGGACAGAGGCAGGGGTTTGGGTGTAAAGGGGTAGAGCAGACCAAGGAGGAGGCAGGGTCCAAGGGCACAAAGCAAATCAGCTCCACCAACACTCAGCCAAAGCAGCATTATCCCAAGAGGGTCCCTTGAGCATCAGTGCAAATATGCCAGGACTGTGGAGCTTGGCAAAGGAAAGCTTTGCTGGTTTTAATTTAATCATTATTTTATTTTTAATTTTATTTTATTTTATTTTTCTGACAAAGACCACCGAGCAGTCTGGGGAGAGTGAGGTTTAAGTGCTCCCTATCGATTTCCCCCCGTATTGATCAATTGAGGGAGCAGAGAGGGCTGTGGCAAGGTGAGCTCAGTCAAGGCACCTGTAAAAACCAGTTACCAGCTGAAGGGGAAGGTACTGGTCTGGTGAGGGCTCAGCAAAACCAGATCAGAGCTGAAAGGAAAGCTGAGCAACCCCCACAGGTCATTCTGTGTTTCAGCCCCAAACCAGGGTTTATGTTTTCTATTTGGGCAGATAACAAGAGGATGATGCAGGGTTGTGCTTGGGCTCTGTTAATGAAGGGGCTCTGGAAGGTGATGCTCACAGGATGGAGCTGCAGAGGGCCCAGGGAGGGGGCTCCAGCCCTGGGGCTCCCCTGGTCCTCACATCCTTTCCCTCTTTAAGCAGCTCCCACATCCCCACCCCAGAGCCAGCTGCATTTTGGCAGGCGATAGCAGGAAAACCCATCTTGCTGCCGAAGTCACAGCCACCAGCACGAGGCCATCAGGGTCACACGTGTCCGTTTAGTATCTTCCCACCAAGTCTATTGATCAGGTCTTATAACACCGTGATACATGGCCATAAAAACCCCCGGGAGCTGATGATGTGCTGCTGATTTACACCCACCAGCCAACAGGCTTTTACAGGCATTAAGGAGCCCAACACAGTCCTGGCTTCCCCCCTTCCCACAGCCACAGCTCAGCTCCATGTCCTGCCCCAAAAACAAGCCCAGCAATCACAGAGCAACTCACAGAAGCCCTTGGGGAGAACCCTTTGCTCCCCAGGGCTGTGGGAGAGTGAAAAAGAGCCCCTTTTCCAGCAGCTCCTTCCCCCTGTGGACACCTGCAGCCCCTTCCCCCTTTGGAGGAGAGGTCCCAAGCCCATCACCAAGACCACTGGTCCCTGAGGGTTGGATGGTGCTGTGGGTTGGGAGATGAGCCCAGCCCATCCCACTGCTTCCTCGCCATGGGCACAAGCATAACAACCCGACAGCCCACAAAGGGAGCAATTCCAGTTATTTTCCCTCATTTCCTAATGATTTTGTTCAGCTAAGAACAAAGAGCAGCATCTATTTGCCAGCTGGGTGAGAACTGAGCTTTAAAACCCAGCCATCAGGGACAAAATGCAAATAGGCACACGCAGGGCAGAGAAAAAGTGATCTGATGCCTTTGATTGTTCCTGCCTGGGTCTCGTAAATCATCCCTCCTCGATCCTGTGCCCTGCCTTCTAATTCTTGCCATTACCACCGCATTTAGCCGCTCGCAGGGTGGGTTGGAATTGGAAATGTTGGTTTAATGTGGGGCTGATGGGATGGCAGGCATTTATAAAATGCACCGCAGCGACCTGGTTTGTGGAGAATACAGATTTTTTTCTGCAAAACAGCAATGATACAAAAGGAAATAGCATCTCAGGCTGGAACTTCAAAGGCAATTGGAACAATTTTGCAAAAAAGATTTTACGCTCTCTGTAATCGTTTACTTATTTTTATTCTTTTGCTTTCACCTTCCCTCTGATGCTGACTGCTCGTAGATATGATAAAGGCCATGCCTTGGGGGAACGTGGTCCTTCCCCTGTTTCATGTGCAGTGATTATGTCTGACACGAGACTGAAATCATATCTAAGCCTGGTGTCTGGTTTTTGGCTCCAGTTTTGAATAGAGCCCATGGGATGTAAGCGGTGCTCAGAGCCTACGAGACAGACTCTGGGAAACCTGTCCCCACTGCCATGGAGACTGTCCCCAGTGTGACACTGATGGGCACCCCGTGAGGGTGTTGGGGTCAGCATCACTGCACCAGGCATTTACCCTGTAAATAATTTGGGTTGGGGTACAGAGGAAGGAGCACTGGGAAGGGACTGGAGCCACATCCCGACCTCTCCCCATTCCCCCATCCCTGCAACACGTCCCCTGGGGCAATGGAGCACTGAGACAGGAGGAGAGCATCAACCACCATGGGGGTGGCAGTGCCCACCCGTGGCCCCAGTGACCTCTTGGAACAGGAACGGTCTGCAGGCTGGTTGAAAAGGAAAAAGGAAAAAAGCCAGGGTTAGAGCAAGGTGGGACCAGACCCCTTTTGATGTCGCTGCAGTGATAGCATCCCCCACTGCAGCCCCTTCCTGCTGGAGCCACCAGGGCCAGAGCTGATCTCCTGGGGTTGATCCTGGGTCCAGGATGCTCTGCCCAGCACAAAGTCAGGGCTGGGTGCTCTTGCCAATGGCTTTTCCAGCGAGATGGGGTGCAGAAATATGGCCGGGGAACCCATGGGAAACATCAGCATCTCCCCATCACCGTCTGCTCAGGAAGGGCTGACCCATCTGCGCTCCCAGCCATGGCAGAAAACACCAGGCTGCCTCATGTTTTCAAACTGAAACAAATATAATTTCCTTCTGGAGGCTTCAGGAGGCAAAAAATAAAAGACAATATTTACATTTCCCTGTGATGTGTCACTGTGCGTGGGTTAGTCATCCCTCCCCCTGCGGAGCCCTGCAGGTAACCGAGTGACAGCAGCAGGCTGTGACTCACCAGATGGGACACATCTCACCAATGTGACTTCAAACACTGGGACATTAAAGAGTAATTGTCACATTACAACAGATACCGCTCCGGATTTCCAGGCAGCGAGAGGAAAGTGTGGTGCTCCGAGGAGGGCTGGGTGCCCGACCACCCTTTCCCTTAAAACCCACTGGTGTCACCCAGCGAGGACCCTGCACCGACGTGTGTCTGGGCTCTGTGGTTCAGTGTAACCATTCTCTGGTGTTTTTCCAAATAGACAAATAGCAACAAACCCCTATGAGCCAGAGAAGCTCCCTGTTCCCGTGCTGAGCTGCACCGTGAGGGGTGGTTGTGCACTGGAATTGTTTTACCCTGATGCTCAAGATCCAGCTGTGAGCACCGCGGCTTCCCCAGGCCAGCACTCCAAGGAAGCAGCAACAGGCACAGGATGGGACCTGGCACTAATTTGACCATTAAAACATCAGATTAAATTATATATAAGATTATATATAAATTATATCAATTATATATAATAAATTTATAATTATACATTATAAATTTATACATAAATTATAAATTATATATAATAAAATTATATCAATTATATATAAGATTATGTATAAGATTTGACAATTAAAACATAAGGGAATCTCAGATTCCTATGGTGTGGTGTGAAAGGGAAAGCAGGACGGGATATTTTCCAGCACTGATATGGCAAGGGTGTTCCCTGGAAGCAAATATCAGCTGGGGGTCAGAGCCAGGTGCACCGGCTCCTGCTGCCACCCTGGGGTCTGGACAGGCTCCCAGCACATCCTGGGATCCACCTCTGTTGGCTTGAAAAGATTTACATCAATTTGCACCCACTGAAAAGCTGCTCCAGCGAGGGGAGCGTGCGTGGCCGTAAAGCACCTTGAGCCTTTGGCAAGGATCTTGCATGCAAACATGAACACCCATCTACAGAATGATTAATTACTATTTGCCTGTTATTATATTTGTTTTCCATCAGCATCCTTGCTCTGGTTCGCTTCGAATCCAACTCCTAATGCCAAGCCGAGGATATTTTAGGAAATGCAGCTTGTATAATATTTACATCTGTGCCACTTGTTTATTCCTCTCTGTCAGTTAATTTTATTACTGCTCCTCTCTCACAAAAGCAGTGATTTGCAGAGCCAAAAAGCATGCTACTGGTTTTCAAGGATGCACTAATTTTAATAATTAAAAAGCTGCTGCCTTCCATCTGCCCAGGCAGGGATGGAGAGGAGCAGGGGAGGGTGCAGGTGCCCTCTCGTTGGGAAATCCCTCTCTGCGCTGACTTGTTGCTCTCCCAAAACACAATGGGCTTTCACATAGCAGGTCTGGTCCAGGTTCTGCACGTTTCTCTTCATTTTGTTGTCTTGGAAGAGAAAAGAGACCCCCAGGAAGGGATAAGAAGTCCTTGGAGAATATTTTGAGGGCTTGAGGGAGGAGCTGGAGAACTTGGACTGAAATAAAACTGCTTTTTCCACTGGTCAGAATCACCTTTTCCCTTGAGGAAAAGGTGCCAGGGAGGAGCACCCAGCCTGAAGGGAGGGCTGGGGATAGAAATGCTCTGCTCTTCACCAGGCAGCACCGTCCAGGGAGCCCTGAAACCCAGCCCCATCCCCAAGCTGGGCCAGGGATGCCAGCCCCCAGCAAGGATGGGGAACAGATGGGCAGGGACATTGTCACACAGCCACCAAAACAGGGCTGCAATGGCACTACCTGCAGGGATGAATCATTTTGATAGAAGTCATGTCCCCCAGCCCCAAAGGGTATCCAAATTGTCAGAATAAACTCAATTTTGCACTTCCAGAGTGTGCCTGGAGGGTAACTGCAAGGCTACAGAAGCCTTCCAAAAGACACCAGGTCCAGACCAGCCCCAGGGCACCCAGAACTGCTGCCAGGGTGGGTGAACAATGGGCAGAGGACACCCCTATAGCACTGCTGGCATAGGCACCAGCACAAACTGGTGCAGAGAGGCAGCTCCGAGCACTGCACTGGGCAGGGGATGGCAATGCCAACCTAAACCAGGCAGTCTGTCTCCTTTTAAACTCCCCTCTCGAGTCTGGGGCTGGGCACTCACTTGCCAGTTAAACCCTTATAATTCTGATCTTTCCTGATATAAAAGCTCCAGGCATTAACCTCCAGGACTGAAGCTGCTCATTACCACTACAGAGCCACCCAGCCCTCCCTCCACCCCCTCTCTGTTTGATCCCAGTCCTAGAGGATTCCCTCTCTGATAACAAAAGATGTACCCACAGCACACGGGGACGTATAAAACAAATAATAGCAAAAGGTTAACAGCATTTAGTAATATAAAAACCCCTGGCGCTACCACCACATCTGAGCAAGGAGCCTGAGTAGCATAATTGCAAAGAAAATATAAAAGATGCAAATCAAAGCAGGCAGAAAGGACGGTGGGACACGCAGTAGGAGGCATTTCTCAGCGGTGCGAGCTCTATTCAGAGGAGCAGATGTCTCGTCTGGCAGGAAGGGGAAGAGGGGATTGGTTTATTGAGGGGAAAAAATAATCTTTTAATTTGGCTCATGGATCAATAGCTGAAACTTCATCCCCAAAGATCCTTCTCACCAGCATCTCTCCTCACTGGCACTAGCAGCAGAACACAGCAGAGGCTGTTGGCAGCGGGCAGGGCTCTCCTTTGGGAGGCCAGGTCCCCAGAAAGCCAGCAAGGGCTGGCTGGACCATGGCTGTGCCACCAACCATCATGGCTCCAGGGACACTTTGTGGTGCCTGGTACTGCATCATCCCACACCTCCACACTTCAGCCTAATAGAGGGCATAAAAAAATTGAGCATGATGCATGGTTCCCACAAGACTCGGATAATTCCTGACTCTCCTCCTCTCCTGCCTGGTAAGTGCTGCCTTGAAAATCAGAAGGTGATGCTGCTAAGTACATCCAGGCTGCTTTCCGAGCAGACAGCCCCCAATTACATGCAATATTAAGTGCCCAAACATTTCCAAGGCTCCACTGAGACCAGGAGTAAAGGGAGGGGGAGATCACTTCAATTGAAAAAACCATCCCTGTATCTAAGCAAGCCCCTTGTGTTCTGCAGCAAGGCCGGGTTGGTGTCACCAGTGCCCACCCTGCCAGTGGCCGGGGCTGGTGCCAACCCTCCAGCACAACCAGCAGTGCTGTGACCCATTGTTACTGGTTCAGGTGAGGAAGATGAGGGCATTTCTGAAGGGCTTTTCTCTGAGCCAGCCAGCACGGCTGAAGAGCTGGCAGGGAGCCACAGGCTCCACAGCATCCCTTCTCCATCCCTGCTGCCTCAATTAATAAGATCTTGCTCCCGGACCTGCATCAAGAGCTGTGCCCAAGCAGGTGCCCAAGCCCTTCACAGTGCTCCCATATCAAACCCCAGCTTTATCTGGCTGGCAAAAAAAATAAAAGAGTCATTCACCTCCTCCCCCTGCTCCCCTGGGAGGCTCAGGCTGAACGTGCTGAAGCCCAGCATCCTCTGGCAGCACAACCTGTCCCTGCTGCTGTTAGAATTTGCCAAAAAAACCTTCCTTTTCTCCAAGCAGGACCTGGGAGGACACAGGGAGCATGCTTTGAGATCACAGACCCACCTGATAGCTGAAAAGCAGCCAAGAAAGAGAAATTAGAGAGAGAGAAGCCCCCAAGCACAAGGGATTGTGCCCTCCCCACCCACACATGCAGCTGTATCCTAACTCCCCACAAGTGCCCATTACTGATGTTTTGCTTTTCCTCACATTTTCTTGAGGACAAAAAAAGTCAAAAAAATCCCTTGTACATTTGAAACACTAATAAAAGGAGTTGTTACTGCTCCAAGGAAAGTGAGATGTTCACCATCTTCCCCCTCCATCCTTACAGGGTCCAGCAGCTCAGTGTCGTGGTTTATTGTGAGCATCCCTGCAGGTGCTTGGCGCTGGGATGGTGGCAGCCCTCACCCCAAAGATCTGCAGGGAAAATAGATGGGGCACTGAGCTGTGCAAGTCCATGACCTTTCCTTTCTGCTATAAACACCTTGATTTCCAAGCAGCTCCCCAGTCGAGCCCCCTCCAGTTTAACGCAGGCTGACCCGACACGCGCTACTGCCACTTTCTGAAAGTAAAAAAAAAAACCCTTCAAGTTGTTTATGATGTTTGACAGAGCAAATGAAGTGTGCCCACTGATACCCTCAGTTGTCATTTTATATCAGGGCTGATCAAGATTACCAGTTTTTGCTGCAGCCCAGCATTCAGGCAGCAATTTCATGGTGGAGGAGCTGATTTTTAGAAAAATGAACCAACCAACCCAATGACTTAAAATAGCCCTCGTGATGTGCATCATGTAAGGAAGCAAGCAGCCTCTGCAAGGAGAAAATAAACACAGTTGACACCACACTTCAGAGACCCCTGACTACTTTTCTTGATATCCCCCAAAAGCATCCAACGCTGCTCCGTGTCTGGAGTTACAACCCCACAGCAGGACTGGTGCTGGTGCCCCTGCCCAAGCCTCTGCAGCTGGGGTGTTTGTTTTAAATCTGTGGGCAGGAGCTGCTGCTCCAAATGGCAAAATGGATATAAAATACTGTGTGTGGGGAGATGACGGGCAACAGGTTCCTCCTCTACCACCAACAGGCAGTGCCTGGGAGGAATAGGAAGGCTCAGAGGCGGTGATTCTGCTCCTGATCCAAAACCAATCTTCACCTCCCTCCTCCTGCATCTATTAACTTCAGTTATTGGCATTATCAATACAGAGAAGTGATTGTCTATTACTTTGAAATAAAGGAGTCAACCTGAAAAAAAAGAAAAGTTTGAATTAGAAATCTCCAAAATGTTTTTAACTTTTCTTCAGCAAGTGAAAAATTTTCTGCCTTTTTTCCCCAAAAAGAGGGTTGTATTTGCCATAAATATGCAGACTGCAGTGATGTTCCCAAGCCTGTGTCTACAGAAAAAAAACCCAACATATTTTTGCCAAAGACTTTTTTATTCAGCCCCCAAACAAGCTCTCTCTCTGCTTAGTAAAAGGCAATTTTCCCATTTTATAAGAGAAAAGAAAATATCTTTGCTATTATATCACATCAGCCACACGTACATACATAGGCCCAGCAATCTTCCCCTTGATAGTCCCTTCAAAGGATGCGCTCATTTGACATAAATAAGTTACACATGGGAAAGTAATGAGTTATGTTAATTGAGCTCATCCTTGCAAATTGATATTGCTCCTGCAAATAGACAAAAAGTCTTCAATATGTTTGCATATCATCTGTATGGAGCTCATACCCAATAGCAACAGGGTCATCTTACTGCTAAACTAAAGGAAATCACTCTTTGACTGACAAGTGGTTTGACCTTCACTGCTGCAAAGTCCCAGCTGGAAGGAAGCTGCTGCATCTCACCAACATGGACCAGCCCCATCACACCACCCAGACCTGACCACAGGAGACTCCAGGCTGAATTTACACTTGGAAAGTGCATCTCGGGATGAAGGCACCGGTTTGTTCCCCCCAACTCTGCTCCTGCCCTCCTCTTCCAGACCCTGTCTTGGTTTTTACCACCCAGTGCAGTGAGTTTTGGTCCACACTGGAGCCAGGTTGCCCCAGTACAGCCCCAGCCTGGCACAGCCACTGGAAGGCAGCAGCCAGCAATGCAGGGCAGAGAAATCCCAATTATGGCACTAAGAAGCTCTGACACCAATTAACAGGGCCTGAACTTTAGGAGGCTGTTTAATTTCAGAGAATTGGAGGATATGAGCCTGACTCTGAGCCTGTAGGCACTGGAGTGTTGAATGCCAGATAATGAATTTAAATGGCTTTGCTAACCCCATAGCCTCGTGCCCACAGGGTTCTGTGATCAGATTTTCATGTTCACGCATGCCCCATGAACTGCCCTAAATCTGCATTTACTTCTAATATCAATGCACAAAACATACACCAGAGCATTGTATGGGGGTGTATTCACTCAGGAGAACACACATACATGTAGTACGTACACATACAGTGGTACCCAGGCATGGGGACAGGGATGGAGCATTGCAGTATCTCCCTCTGCTCATGTCCTCTCCTTACAGAACATCCACTTGGAGCACCAGGTCACATTTTTGTGAAGCCAAGAAAGTTTGTGACACAAAGAGTGCTTCTAGATCCTATTGATCCAGGAGGAGAAAGATAGAGATCATTAAGTATTTAAATGGAGACAAATGAGTCTCTGTTGCTGTGACATCCAATAACCTTTCAGCCAGCTGCCTTAATTCCTAGTAAGTAACCAAAAAAAAATAAATCATTTGTTCAATCAGTCATTAATGAAGCCATAAATCATTAGGAGAATAATTCTTCCCAAATTGAATTACTCCTTTCAATTATTTCACTTTTCTTCCTCCTTTCCTTTCATTCCTTCGTTCCCCAAGGAGCTGAGCAGAGTCAATGCATTGGAATTAGACTTAACCAGCCTGATGCTGCTCCGTCACTTTCTGACTTCTCCCTTTCCCTCTCTGGTCTCTCAGCTGCCCTTTTTCTCTGCAGAAGAAAATGAAAACTGTGATGTCAAAGCCCCCAGTTTCCCCTGAGGATTGCTCAGTAAGGTTTTTTTTCCCCTTTATTTACCTTTCCATGGAACGAGTCCTTCTGGAAAACAGAGCAGGAGCCTGTCTTTGATTTTATCTCAATGAACATTACTGATCCAGCGAGCTCCAGCTTGCAACCTTTCAAACCTTATCATTCGACAAAGCTGTGCCCAGGCATGATAGAGAGCCACACTGAAACAAGATTTAATCTGTCCAACATTTCTGTGCCACTGCATCATCCCTAATGTAATCTTTACTTGTTTGCAGCCCAACGCAAACAACGAATGTACAAGTGGCAGGTGCAGAAGCAAGAACTCCCCCAGGTCCTGCTGTGTTCCACGTCCCAGGGACCCAAACCCGCAGAGTTATTCTATCAAGATGGAATTGGGTAATTTTACCCATTGGGTGAAATTCAAGGTGAATGGGCTAATTTTAGGAAGGGATTTTCTTTTTCCTACTCCATTTCATGTTTCCCAAATCAATTTGTCAGCTTCTCCCCAAACCCACCCCTCCACCTCCTGCAAAGCAGACACAGCCCTGCCAGGTTTTTTCCCCACAAACTTCACTTACTCTCTCTTTTTCCCCCTGACATTCAGGAAGAGGTTAAAAACAATTTGTTTTATTCCCCATCCTCCACACTGACCACCATCAGCTTTCCCAAGCTCTACTTTAAACAAGTTAATTCTCAATTCAGCTCTTCCATCCTGTTTGATATTCATTATCCTTTTCATTACTTAACTCAGTTGAGTTCTTTACCTTCTTTTTATGCAACTCAGCCTATTCTCCATTCCCTAAATCCTCCGAATCCCTGAATTGCATTTTTGTTATCCTTAACTGTTATTGCTTACATCCTTCCTCGGCCATGGTGGCATTTACATTTTTTTTCCCCCTGAGGCTTAGATTTGGGTATGTGAACGTGTGTATGGATATATAACACACAATTTGCTGAGCAGCATGCAAATTGCAATCTCTGGGAGAACACCAACCTGTGTATTGCCAAAGTGAGCATCAGTACAATATGGGAAATTAATTTAGCCCCATGAAGTAGATAATTACTATTTTGCAGATTGAGAAAGTGGGGCATAAAGGGATTAAGCCCCAAGGCCCCAATCTAGCCCAAACCCCATCATATGCTTAATTTGCAGGAGATGAGGTCGTTCCCTTAAAGCCAGTGGGAACAGGCATTGCTAAAGATCAGGCACACGTGGAAATGTTTTGCTGAACAGGGTTGGGATGAGGGATAAAGAAACATGGCTCTGTGAGGAAGGGGTTGTGCAGACTCAAATCGAACAGATCTGTGGGAAAACACCAACAATTAGAACCCCTGGTCAGGGTGATCAGCTCTTGCTTCTGCCATGAGCAATCGATGCATGGGAAGAGCAGTCATCCCACTGTTTGGCCAGGAGTAAAATCCGGATGGAAAGCAGGAGCCCTTGTTCCACCAGGGATGGAGAGTGTCTGAGCAGCCTGGCCACGGAGGGGATAATGGTCCTGCTGTCCTGCAGGAGATGGGCTTTGCACTGACAATCCAGAAGACTCAAATGCCAAGTTTCACACCTCAGCAACATATTTGGTGGCCTCTCCCTGAAGCTTCACCTGCCATCCTCAGCTTCGGAGCTGGCCTGACATTTTAATGCTGATTTTTTAACATTTTGAGGAAAGATGAAAGCACATGAAGGACATCTCCTCCTCCAGCAGAGCTGTAGGTGGGTGCCATATATGCATCCCGAGGAAGATGTGTGCATCATCTCCACTCAGTCACGCATGTCTCTTCACACATAGCTCTTCGAGTTGTGCTCAGTGCTTGCCAAGGCTGCTGTGGTCCATCCAGCCTGTCAGATATATTTCAAGCTAATGTGCAAATACAATTCCACATAAAATACCAGAGCAGAAGAGTTATGCCAGTCTTCTGGGAAAATGATACCCATCCTAATAAAGTGTGTAAATACATATTTATTTGCTAGACTGGAACCAAAGAGGCTGTTCTGGTCTGTCGGAGAAAAGAAATACACATTTTAAGACTGCCTAGGTACATAATTACCTTAGAGAGAGAGCAAAATAAATCATCAATGTCTTCTTGCTCTCCGGGAAGGAACCAACCTGAGCTCTCCTTCAGCTTCCTACGCTGGCAGTGAGCATCCCCAGGCACTGTGCAAACCCACCCAGCGGTAACTAGACAGCCTAGGAGAAAAACCAGTAACAACCAGTATGCAGAGTGGTAGGGCAAACCCTTCCTCCAAGCTTTGGAAATGCCTCTGGAAACATGTGGGGTGCCACCCAGCACAGGACATATTTATCACTACTGATGGAAGGAGATGTGTACTGTACAGAGACAAAGTTAAGTGAAGGAGAATTGATTTGGTAAAGATACACCAGCTCCACCTGTCTCCTGATGCACTGGGAGGGGGCTGGAGGCTCCAGGTCCCAGCTCCAGCCTGGATTTTGGGAGCAGTTTGTCCAGCTCCCCTTTTTCCTGCCTCTGTTCCTACTCAGGACAGAACCTTGCCTCCAAAAATGCAAAGCTCAGCTATTTAAGGGGTGTGGTCCTTCCATTTTATACTGAAGTCCTGCCCAATTGCCCATAAAGAGTTAATGAGGAGATGCCTTAATGAATGGCCAGTTGATGAGGGTGGATCGTGCCACCCCCCCTTCAATAGTCGATAACTCGCTGACAACATCCTTATGACCATCTGCAGCAAGAACTCCTCGTGTCTGCAGTGTGCCCATAATGGCCATGAATTATTTATCAGGCTTTTAGAAAATGTTTGCTAGGAGCCCCCAGAATAAAATGTTGCCAGCTCCTCTTTCTGTCTCTTTTCTCCCATACATGTACCCAGGAGGGGCTGCATCTCCATCCCCCACCCTGGGGCCAGCCAGGATCAGGGCAGGGCAGAACAACAGAGCCTTGAACAAGGACAGGGCTCCTCTCCTTCGTTTTGAAAAGCCATCAGCTGTTTCCTGAGCTGGTGGAAATTGGCTCCGCTCCCAGGGGGAGTGAGTGAGAGATGCAGCCCCAAATCTGCATCACCCCCAGGGGATGAGGGGGGAGGACCAGGCAGCACATAGACATGGATAAACTTAGCAGCAGTCCTCGCCAGGCTGTCACATTCACATGAACATGAAGAGGCCAAGGACTCCGTGCACAGAGATGCCCAAGTTGCTTTTTTGGAAGAGGCAGAACGCACCGTGGCTGCGGCGGGGAGGTGCCAGACTGGGCTCTGCTCGAGAGGCAGCCTCTGAAAAGAACATGAATTATGCATCATGGCCCAGCCTGGAGATCATTGATGATAAATAATGCTAAGTAGGAGCTTGCTGCATGCTTCAGCTATAGCCTTCCCCACCACCACCCCTTTTTTTTTTGATTTGAGGTACTATGGATTATGGAGCATCCCTCCAGCAATGGTGAGTCCACACACCCCCACAGCGTGCTCACCCCACAGGGATCTTGCCAAATACTTAAAAACCCCTCCAACCCCAGTTGCCACAACCTGCCTCATCCCCACTGGGCCTCCAGTCACATCCTCCATCCCTCTTCAAGCCAGGAGCCTGTTTCAGCCAGGGCTTGCTCAGATTTGTGCTGACACTGAGGGTGCTGCCATCCCCACCCCACCAAGCACACTCAGTCTAATAACTGGGGTCACCACCCAGGGACAGCCGAGCAGAAGGGTTTTTATCCTCCCTCACAATTATTTTTCCCCTAAGTAATATACATACAGCGTCTCTGCATCTCCACTCCATGCTAGGCTGCTTTTAAAGCCTCTGCTCTCTCTCTCCAGGTCAGTTTTGCTCAAAATAAAATCAGAATTAAGATCAGCAAGCTGAGCAGCTACTAAAGCAGGAGCCCAGCAAAGGTGCTGCTTTATACTGGGACAGGGTGGGGCTTGGGGGAGGCTCCCATCCCAGCTGCAGCTGGGCTTGCTGCTGATCCCAGCTGTGTCCCCTCTGCCCGTCTCTTGCCTGCTCTCCTTTCCCACTTACTTTGCACTATGGAAAAGCACAGGGTGGGGGCTGGCAGCGTGGAAGAGTATTTAAGGCTGAATATTTCTGTTGCTATGCTTTTATTAAAATTAAAAAAAAATAAATAATTAATAGAGCTTGTTTATAAATGGTGACAGCAGCCCTGTTGGAAGTAGGACCCTGTTGCAGGTTTAGACCTCGGCAATGAACTGGGGGGATGGGGGGACCATCTCTCTTTGTTCAGCAGGTTGACTCTGAATTGCTCCACTCCCTTTTATTCCTCACCCCAGCAAACCAGGGGAACCCTATGGGCTCCCATCCATAAATCTACGTACATCCACCCACAGCACTGGGCAGGAGAGTTTTGCACCCAGGAAGCTGAAGAACCATTATGGGCTGCATTTTTCCACTCATGCTGAAAACCTCTTGTCCCCACTGACCTCAGTGGGAATTTTGAGCCTGCACCAGCTCTGAGCATTTAATCGTACATGACCTCCCTGAAGAAACACGGAAAATCAGCAGCAGAGTTGAGAGCAGAGCCACAAAACCAGCTTCACAATCCAGAACGAATCCAGAACATCCCATTTGGTCACGGTCACTTCATTACATCCCTCTCTGGTTATTTTTAAGAACACTCCCAGCAGCCTGGGGGTCACCAGGTGGTTTGGCTCTGAGCTGACTCACAGAAGTGACAGACCTTCCAAGGATGACCCCATGGTCCTGATGCAATAAAACATGAAACATATGATGTTTTTCCTGGAGACCCCCCCTGCCATCAGTTAGATCTGGGGTTAAAGAGGCTGAGATTTCATGACATGGGCAAAACCTTCCCTTAGAAGATGCATTACTGAAGTGGTTCCTCTGGAACAGGCACTTTGCTTTTCTGTGAGTTTCTTCACTAGAGAGCAGGGAATTGACTCGGTTTCAACTACTTTAATTAAACTGAGTTAAAATCCATCAGAGCAAATTTTCCTGCTATGCCTACACAAAATCTGTTAAATGAAAAAAAACAAAATACAATGGCTATTACTTTCTGTCAAATTCTAAGGGATTTTTTCTCTTGGAGAGAGAGGCTGAACAGCTTGTTCTGCACTAGTTAAATTCCAGCTTCCACTGCTAAGCTTTTTATTTCAAATGGATGTATCTTTGTTAAACAAGCCAGGCTGAATTCCTGCCTTCTTCATCCATCCTCTTAAGGAACTTGATGGATGCAACTGCATTGATGCAACCCAGAGAGCGAGACAGGGGGTGATGGAGCAGGGCCAGGGACCTGCACTGAGAGATGGGTGCATCAGGGTGGATCCAGAGCAGGGCAGGTTTGGTTGCAAAAAACATTTAATACATCTTCAATATGACCATGTCAGTCACAAGTGATTGAACTGTGGGTATAAAATGGGAAGCTGCACCTCCCTAGCACTAAGAATATTATTTTTTCCTTTTCTTTTCAATAAATGAGGTTCATTTATACACCCCAAGCCATACATTGGGTGCTGGTGACAGCTTGGGGTGGGCTGGGTTAGGGATGATGGAGGCAGCTGACCCAGGCTCTGTCCCATCCAGTGACACAGGGATGCAGGGTGCTGCACTCTCATCCTCATCAGCAGGGAGTGCTTTGGGAGCAGTGCAGGACAAGAGTCTGTTTAAATGTAAGATGAGGCATTAGGATACATTTGCTGCTCTTACTGTGATATGTGCCATTTCCAAAGGGTGAAAGGGCAGGTTCTTCATGCAAAGAGAAGCACATGGGATTTAATATATGCCAACCAGTACTGCTGTGCATCTCTTAGTATCATCTTATACCAGCAACCTCTGCTGGGGAGATTTCCAGGAGGATTAAACTGAAAAACCCTTTCCCAGCATCTGCTGCTTGAAGAGAGAGGGTTGCTATGGAAACCGCATCTGGCCAACTCACATGAGTTTTATAAGGGAAGAAACAAACAAAAAATAAAGCAAAAACAACACACACGTTGCACAAAAGAGAGGTGACTTTGTCTGCCTTCATCAAAGCGACGATAAGAGTCACAATGAACAACACAGCCTGGCTGTTGGTTTCTGTGTGTGTGTTCCCCACCCAGCCTGCCTGGACCCCCCCCAGCGCCTTGGGCTGGCACACGGTGATGGGTCTTGGTTTAGTGACAAGCAGAGGATGGAAGGTGATAACACAGGTGTTGGTGTGCATGCTGTGGATCCCACATGGGGACAAAGGCAGGGCAGGAGGGCTCCCACAGCCCAGGACTTAGAATCATAGAATCATAGAATCATTCTGGTTGGAAGGGACCTCCAGGGGCATCAAGTCCAACCTTTATCCCATCATATTCCTGACCATCAGACCATCAGACCATGGCCTCAAGTGCCTCATCAACCCGTTTTTTGAACACCCCCAGGGACGGTGACTCCACCACCTCCCTGGGCAGCCCATTCCAGTGCCTGACCACCCTCTCAGTAAAGAACTTCTTCCTAATCTCCAACCTAAACTTCCCCTGATGGAACTTGAGGCCATTTCCTCTCATCCTGTCATCAGCAATTTGGGAGAAGACTTGTCACATCTGGTAGAGGTGTCAGCAGTCCCCAAAACCCTCCAGTGCTAGACCAGCCCACGGAGTCCCCCCAGCTCCCAGCCAAGGGGTCCCCCCCCTCCTCTGCAACCCAAGGCAACGAAACCTGATGGCCATCATCACCTCTGCATAAGGGCTGTGGGGCTTCTCTGCAGGCCTCAGGCCAAAGGAGCCCAGGGGGGAATCACTGTGATAAAGCTTCTCCTGGGAAATCAGCTGATAGGGGTCAGGAGGACCCCAGGGATGTCAGTGATGCTCCTAAGCAGTGTGAACTCCTAAAGATTTCAGCACACTTTAAGGACTGTTTCTTGCTTCAGCCCAGCATGACACGGGGCTGGGCCATTGCTCTTCCCATGCTGGGAGAAGAGGGGTTTAGCAGAAACGTTGTAGGGAAGGACAAGGGATGGACCCTGCCTGGGCAAGGCACCAGCCATTCTCCTCATTTTCTCCAGCCTGTCCTTGGGAACAGTTTCATTTTTAACAGTATGACAGCACTGGAGAAATGTTGATGGATGCTTTTTGGAGCCGATCTCTTTATCAGCTCAATTTGTATTTCAGGGCCAAACAGCAGATATTAGCGATGGCTCCAAGCCAGCACATTTGGACCAAGGTCTGGAGAAAGTCTGTGATGGAGAGAGGCAGCCTGCATGCATGAACCTTCTCATGATGGGGCACTGACAGCTGAGCCGTTACTCATGGCAAAGCACCAGCAAGAGGCAGGATTTTACCAGGAACTGGTGCCAACTGGGCAGTCACGAGGTGCCCCTGTGGTCCAGCACCTTCACACCAGGGACATGGGGGAGCTGGACCCCGGGCACTGAAAGCCCCAGTGCTGCCAGCTCCGTTTAATCTGGAGAAGTGGTAGCACACAGAGGAGCAGTAACTTGCTCAAGGACATAAAGCACACGTAGGTTAGAGGATTGATCCAAGCCGGTGCGTCATGGCTTCATCTCACTGAGTGCTCCTGGGGGGTTTCTCCTCCTTCACACCCTCTTAGGTGGTTTTAATGCTGAGCCAGAGCTGTGCCTGAACTGACCATGGCTTGGTCCCGAGCTCATGCAAGCAGGGTCATTTCAGAGACCCATTAACCTCACCAAAGCCCCATTCCAGCCCAGCATTCATTACTGTTTGCAGGAACACACACAATTTACCATCTGGCCTGGTACTCTTTATGCTCTGAGCTTGATGCAAATCAACACAGCTCCACTAATTGCTGGGATGCTGATGCTGCTCACACCAAGGCAGGGGCTGGGTGATGAAGCCAGTGCTGGCTCTGCACCACGCTGGCACTGCAGCAGCACGACTGCCCTGCAGCCTGGAGATGCCATCAGCCCCACAGCCTGGTCCACCACTTGTCGTGCAAAATTCACTTGCCTGGGGATACCTGATGTACTTTATGAATAGATGACAGTAAATCTGGAAAAAGAAAAAGGTGTGGAGATATAAAGAATTTAGCTCTGCAGATAAATTGGCCTGCAAGTGCCCCAGTGTGGAGAGGAGAGGGCTGGTGGTGATAGATCAGTGTCTGGCAAGTCTTCTCCAGGAGCAGACAGGCTGAAATCCTTATCAGCAGATACATCACGGAGAATATGGGAGTCAGAGAGGTGTGAAAGCTGGTGCTGAGGGAGTTTTGCAGCCATCAGCATCCAAAAACAGCCAGGCACCTCCTGGATGGGACCCCCCTGCCCACCACCCACCTCCTCTGTGGACACAGAGCAGGGCTGGTGCTCCAGGGATGCTGACCAGAACAGTTGCAGCCCCCCAGGACCAGTCCTGCCCCCCTACTGCTCCAGCCCAAGCTGGGAGTTTGTTCTGCAGAGAAGCTTCACTCTAACAGTTAAAAACGACCCCGTCACTGCACAGCCGTGGAGCTGTGGTCGAGCTGCAAAAGAGGAGCCAATTTGGGAACCTGAAACAAATGTATTCCATGGCTGGTGAGCAGGAGGAGGTTGGGATTAGATGTAAGGTGCTGTGTGTGTCTACGCAGGCTCATGGCTCTGAATCCTCAAGCATCCTCCCCAGTAACCTTCCCTTCTTCATTTTCCTCTCTCACAACTGAGCAGCGATTTCTCTTCCCAGCACTTAAAACAAGAGAAGAAGAATCTCAGGATGCTCTGCCCGACCCATTTATTCCCTCGTTACCCTCCCCTGCATGGAGGAAAAGCACCTTTTTACCTGCCCAGGCCTCCTGGGACAAGGGCCAGCAGCAGAGCTGAAGCCACCCTGTTCCTCCAGGAGTTTCCACCGATCCCCTCCGAGGATGAGGCAAAGCACGTGAGCTGCTTTCGTGCTGTCCCAGTGTTTGCTCAGCCCTGGTTTGTGCCCTTCCCCAGAGAGCACATCCCATTCAGCAGGGCTAAGCTGGTGCTGCTCACTGCAGCAGGAATTCCTCCCCTTTCCCGAACCGTGGCCTATTTTGGAGCTAATAAATCCCCCCAGCAGCCTGCCAGACTCCTCCTGTTCAGCCCCAAAGAGGGGGAAAGGGAGCGGAAAAAAAAACAAAACAGGGGGAAAAAAAACCCCTGGCATCACCATGGCAACCTGCTCCTTCCTGGCGCTGCAGAGCCTTACAGCTCCCACTCCCCATTTATCAGTTGTGTTTGATCAGGCAGTGGTGGCAGCTGACATCTCTACGTGTTACAAGTGTTGGATGCCCACAGAGAGGGGTTGTGCTTTATGTGTCCTCCCTTGGGACAGCCAGAGCTGGTGGTCCCTCCATGGGCTGCTCTCCAGCTGCGTGGCTTTGGGAAGCAGGACCATCCCCAGCGCAGGGACCTGTTGCTTTACTAAACCCAAGGCCATTATTAACCCCTCTCTTGTTCAAGGAAAGTCTCTCTGCATCTCAAAGCACGGGGTGGGCTGCTTATTACCCCCCCAGAGCATGCACAGTGCCGGGGCTGGGGGTGCAGGGATGCTGATGGCTGCGGAGCATCCCAGGGTGGCAGTGCGGATAGGGCTGGGAAACACCACTTGTCCTAAAGGATCTCAAAGGATGCTACAAGGAACCCTAGAGGAGCTTCCCCCTGGAGGCACCCACCTTGTCCACCCCCTCACCCAGGGTCACCCATTCGGGCTCTGTCACCCTATGGCCTCATTGTTCTTCACCGCTGGGGCAGGTGATGCTCTGGAATCATGGAAGATGGGACCACACCAAAAGAAAACTGCTACTGCTTCTCAGCTCAGGCAGCCAGGCTTTATTTATTTATCTATCTCACCCACCCTCCCCATATTTCCAAACCCACGTCCTCCCTCTGCCAGCAGAAAGGCTCCTGTCACCAGCAGGGCACGAAGGCTGGGCACCGACAGCTGCCACACCGAGCCCCCCCAGTTCAGAGTGTTCATAAAGCTGGATCCCAACGCTCATTTGGGCAAATGAGATGCCAGGCGTCCCCCTGCTCCTCCAGCAGCCCCCGTGAGCTGGTTTTCCTGCAGGTTTGATTAGCTCTCTGGGGCTGGGAACGCAGATGTTGCAGCCTGCTCTTGGTGCTCCTCCAAGATGGGCAGCGTTGAAGGCAGCAAGTGGAAGTGGAGTGCAAGCCTGGCTGCCATTCAAGGGATTATCATTATTTATTTGTTGGTTTAAGTGAGTGTAGAGCCTTGTTGCCTCCTGGCACAGCGTATGTTTTTGAACAAACCTGTTGGAAAAAGCAAAGCCCTGCCCTGAAATGAGCTGGATTTGCCATCCATCATCCTGTGAGGTGGCACCGCTGCAGGGTGCGGGGCAGGTCTGGGTGCTGGGCAGGTCTGGGTGCTGGGCAGATCTGGGTGCTGGGCAGGTCTGGGTGTGGGGCAAATCTGGGTGTGGGGCAGGTCTGGGTGCTGGGCAGGTCTGGGTGTGGGGCAAGTCTGGGTGTGGGGCAGGTCTGGGTGCTGGGCAGGTCTGGGTGTGGGGCAGGTCTGGGTGTGGGGCAGGTCTGGGTGATGGGCAGGTCTGGGTGTGGGGCAGGTCTAGGTGTTGGGCAGGTCTTGGTGCTGGGACACAGCACCACACAGCACCCACCGAGGGACCTAGAAAGCAAATTTGTGGTTTCAAGCTATGGGATAATTTATCCAGTGAGTACTAGGACCTGAAAGAGGCAGCAGCTTCCCCCCTGGTTCCACCTGGGTGTTACTGAAGTGGTTATTTACTGCATGAGATGTCTGGCCAGACAACTCCCTCTGGGTAAAACCTATTAAATATTTCTCTCCTTCCCAATGCTGCCCTTTGCCAGGGTTTGGCTCTTCTGCAGTGCTGCAGAACACCGTTAGCTCTCAATCCCCCTTTACATTAAATAGCTGAGCTGTCTTTTATTAGGAGGGAAACTGAGTCACGGGCAGGACCTTCCCTTCTTGTGGACATCTTCCTGTCTGCCCCCCACAGCTGAGCCCTCCCCCCAGTGCTCGCCCTGTCCTGCCCCCGCCCCAGGAGCCCTCTCAGTGTGTGCCACCACATCTCCCTGCAAAGTCGACTTAATGAAGATTAAAGAAGTGCTGCTGCAAATATGTCAGTCGTAAAATAACATAAAATAATAAAAGAAGTAAAGAGCTCCAGCTATCAGCCCAAGTGGAAGTCTCAATTAACAAATATATCAATCACTGATGACATCTTAAGTAGCGTTTACAGTGAGAGCATTACAAAAATGATTTGCAATTACAGCTCTGCTGTGCCTTTGCTGGGAGCAGAGCTCCCTGGGAAGCCCTGCTGCCCTAGGGAAGCACCATCCAGGATCCTAGCCCAGCACAAAGACGGGATTCACCAGCCTGGGTGGGATTTGAGGATATGGTCTCTGCAACCCCAAGAAGTGTTGTTGCCTGTAGGGTTGCCAGGAGGGAGTTGTGGGGGCTGCTAAGGATGCTGTGGCACAGCTCCATTGAGGGGTACCTGGCTGTGTTTGCTCCTGCCTCGGGGATGAAGCAGCTCACTGGTGTTTTGCCGGTGATGGAGCAGGGATGGGGACGGATGGATGCTCTATTCCCTCCCCAGCCTTGCTCCAGCCTCCTCACCATGAGGGATTTTGCTTTGCAAAGCAACCCAGCCTCCCAAAGAGCCATGTGGACAGGTCCCATCTGCTCGTTCCTGGCCCTGGTACAGGGGGAACTGGAAGCCCTGTGGCACTGGCTGCAGAGAGCAGGATCAGGGTCCAACTCACCCTGCCAGCATCGCCCGTTTGGTGCCCACTGCCTGCCCCTCCTGTCCCTGAGCCAGGGACCAGCCCACCAGGGACAGAGCCAGAGATGGTTTACAGCTCCACTGCTAATGCCTAAGGCCTGGGATAAAAAAGGATGGGATAAAGGCACAGTCATTAATGAATATTGCTAGATTACAGGCAGCTTACAGAGTCCCAGCTGTGATCAAACCCCTCCGGGCAGCCACAGCAAGGTAAGGATGGTGGCACATGGAACAGGAGGAGTAAAGCCTCTCCCACACCTCCTCCAGCCCTCGGACATGTTTCTACACACACACACACACACAAAAACCCCCATTGTTTGTGTGTTTGTTTGTTTGTTTTGTTTGTTTGTTTGTTTTAAAAGCATTTGTTGGATGTCGCCCAAAGCCCCAGCTGCAAACATCCCATTTTGGCAATCGATTTCAGCAGTGGGGAAAATCAGAAATGTGGCCTCTCTTTGCGGAAAGAAAGAAAAACTGTTCTGTTTTGTTCTGTTTTGCTTTTTTATTAGAAACTCCAATGTCTCCCACCAAAAATATTACTGAGAACAAATCCATTTCTTTCTGTTTCCAACCCCTCCTCTGCTCCAGCCTGCACACGTTCCTGCAGACCCAGGCGCTCTGCTCTGATTTACTCAGCTGCGTAACCGAGATGCAAAGCCTGAGTGAGAGGAAGATGCATGGGGAGAGCGTGGCTCAGTCAAAATGCTTCTGTGCTCCAAGGGCAAGGTGAGCTCCCGGGGCCCCAGCATCCCTGCGGGATGATGGCTCTGCCCCACGAGGCTCCTGGCTCTGCTCCGTGTCACTGCATATGTTCACACGGAGCGGGGAGGAGCAAGTGTGGCAAACCCTTCCTGGAAGTCCCCTTGATGCTCTGAGCACCAGCAGGTTTTTGGACTGATGAAGTTTTACTCTCAGCTGCAAACTCCCTTCAGCTCCAGGGCTCACCGTGGGGAGGATGGAGTGATTTCAGATTCCCACAGCACATTTGGGCATCGATAGGAGACCGTGGTGATGGTGGGAGCTGCTCATGCTGCAGCCCACTTCTCTCTCTGCTGCTCTTCCAGCTTAGTTTGCATTCACCCAAGGTTCGGGAAGTTTAAGGTAAATTTGCCTGCAGTGGTTGGTCTCATTACAACCCTCTCCAAGGAGCTGCAGCGATCAAAAGAGAGAGGAATTATTCAGAAGAGTGTAACAAGGGATAATGCATCGGCGAGGGAGATGGGAAGTGAGGGAGTAGCAGGAATAATAACAATTATCTCTGGGTGAGTAATTTGCCCAGGGGTTTGCTTTCTGGAGCGAAAAACTGACTTTGCTGGTGGGGGCTGGGGGAGCCCAGGCAATGGGGGTAGGTTCAGGGTGTCTCATGCAGGACAGCAGTGCAGTGATTTTGGAAGTGTCTCTGGATGCCCCATGCCAGGCTGTGCTACCTGCCTGCTCCCAGCCCTCGCAAGAAGCTGCCTGAGAACCCCACGATCAGGTTGGGGCAGCCTTTGGTTATCCCCAGCATGGTGAGGGATGCGGGTGGGAGGCGAGTGCCTGTCTGCAGCCTCTGAAGGGCCTGATCCTGCTCTCATGCTGGGGCAGCTGGCACGCAGGCGCCGCTCCGATCCGGCGGCGTTGCTGCAATTCCATTAACACACAGGCACAGCAGCTAAATTACATTTAATAAATACCTAATGAGAAGATGACAGCCACTTCTGGACTCTCAGCAGTCCCTTCGGTTATTCACAAGCTCAGAAAAGTACAACTCGGCTTCAATAATTGATAGTCCACTAATGCAGAGCTCAGGGGTAGAAGGGGCCCCATTAATTACCGCTGGGCAGCGGCGCAGCTCAGGCACCAAATGCCACCGAGTGAAGGCTCTGGAGATGATGCTGATAAACACAGCAGCTCTGCATGCTGCAGAGCAGGAGCGTGTCCTGTCTGCCCCCTCCAGAGATGGGCCGGTGGTCCCAGGCCTTGACAAGGGACTACAGCAATGTGCAATCAAAATTAAGCTATTTCAGGAAAACTACCTTGGCTGCTGGCCCCGGGTCTGCAGAGATTTCTTGGGGGCAGGAGGGCTTGGGGCCAGGCTCCAGCCTGGGGTGTCCAGCCCAAAGCCATCTGCTGCTGCTTTACACCCCTTGCTCCTGGGTGGAAAAGGGTCTGAGAGAGCTCTGTTGTATTTTCCTGTCTCAGAGCAGGGCAACCATCTCTCGGGAATGTTTTTTGAGCCACCCAAGTTATGGCAGGTTGTCAGCATTGCCCTGGGTCTGGATGGTGGGAGAAGCAAGGCTCCCTCCAAGCTGGCTGCAAGGTTAGGGGGAAAAGGAGGCATTTGCAGAATGGATCATCCAGCAAAGAGGAAAACAGGGGCAGAAAGAGGGGAGCTGGTCTATGAACCCCCTCAGGAGACTGAGCCCCTCGTGCCTGCTCTGCTCCCCTGGCAGCCTCAGCCCAGCACCACGCTTCACAAAAACGGTGAAATTTGCACCTACAGCAAGGGAGGAAAAGAGATGGCCCTCAAGTCCGTAAAGAGTTATAGAGCAAACGATCAAAAAGTCATTGGAAATCCAATCACATTAAAGCCTACATTTCAGAAATGTTCAGGCTTCTTCCTAAAGCCTTCCCCTGCTGCGGCAATGAATCTCAGGGCAATTTGCACAGCACCTGTCGATGAGACAATTTTCACCTTTCAATGAGGTTTTAGGATGTTTCGGTCAATGGAATTTTCCGGGATAAAGAGGGAGGGAGGGGGCAGCGGGGGCAGAGGCTGGTGATAAGCCCAGGATGAGCCAGTGGTGCCTCTGGTGACCGATGGGCTGCTGGAAAGTCAGCAGAAGCCTGGGCTGTGACAGATGTGTCCTGTCTCCCCCAGAAAAGCCTTCCTCCCCCTGCCACCAAGAAGGGCTGCTCTTCCATTTCGGTGAGAAGAAAGCCATTTTTTGCAAGAAAAAATGGTGCTGCAGAAGAGGGGAGATGGGGAGGCAATGGCAGGTCTGGAGAGGAGAGGGCTCAAGACATCCCCATCCCCCTGTCCCCCCAGAGATGCTGGCTCAGGGCTCCTCTGTCCCCAGCACCTCCCGCTTTCCATGTGTGCTCCCAACCCACCTCCTCCCTCTGCCCAAACAGCCAGCAGACGCCTTGGCAAAACAACCAGTGTTGGAAGCTGGGAAAGCAAAGAGGAGCAGAGATTAAAGGAAAATAAACAGTTCCCTCTACACGCCCGGGGCTGGCTCGGCCATGGCGCTGCCTCCAGTGACATCCAGCCCTGCAGCAGTTTGCCAGGAGCATCCTGCATGCACTGGGGCTCTGCAAATCCAAACATCTCCTGCAGGTGTTACCTGGGCTCAGACACTCGGTTGTCCCTTTAAATCTCCCTTAAAAGATTTTAGATAGAGCATACAACACAAACCATTTATTCTGGGCCCAGGCAAGGTGTCCTGGAAGAGAAGGATGCTCAATAAACCAGCCCTGTGCACACACACTAACACACATCCACCAAAGATACAGGAGTTATTAATGCATATGCATAAAAATGGCATTTCATTAGGAGCCCAATAATACCTCGGCCATATGGTGTTGTATTTACCATCGCACTCAAGCACAGCCCTTGTCAGCTCTGAAAGCTTCAAGCTTAAAAAGAGGATGGAGGTGATAATGGATTTTCAAAGAGACAATGATTTGCTGCCTGGATCAATGGCAGATGTTTCTGCTGTATCCTGACCCATTTTTGATCCTGAAAATGAGCGTGTGTTGGAGCTGCCTGGCCCGGACAAAGCTTGCAAAGCCAGTTTGGGAACCATCCATATCTCCTTGTATCTGCAGCTCTGGAAGGGACAGGAGACATTTAATAAACTTAGGGACAGCTGGATGGCAGTGACACTGCTGGGACTGGTCCAAACTGATGGGCTGGGCGGGAAGGTGGCCTGATGGGGATGCTGGCTCCTTCCAGCAGTAGGGATGGGGCTGTGGGAAACCCCATCCCAGCCCTTCTGCAATGGGAAACAGCAGCTCCTGGCCGGCAGGTCTATGGCTTGACCTGAAGTGGAAGAAATCAGTTCACTTTACTGATTATAACTAATCCAGACCTGTTTCACATCTTTCCTGGCTTCACGGTGGATCAACCTTTAAATAAGGGCTCTGGCTGGCTTTAATCTCTTCTTCCAGCCATCGTGGGGGAGCTGTGCTGCCCAGGGGATGGCTGTGCCATGGGTATGGATCCATACATGTGCACACACATCTTAGGGGCAGTGAAAGGGCCTCATCCCTGATCCTGGAGGCAGGGGGCTGGGGTTGGGGGCTGAAGGAGCAGTGAGGAGCTGCAGAGATGTTCCCATGTGGCTCAGCCGCAGGAGGTATCAGGGGTCCCTCCTCAGTGCAGCCCAAAAGTCACCATCCCTCTGCCCCAGCCAGATTTATTCTCTCTGGGGAAGCATAACTTTGTGGGCAGAGTTTTTAAATGTTTCCTGACTGTGTCCTGCTTGGATGCTCTTTAAATCTCCATCTAGCCAAGGAGTGTCACAGCACAGCTCCCCAGCTGCAAGAGAGATTTATGATAAAACCAAGAGAAGGAAAAGCAAAGAGGTGGGATCTGCTGGCCACCTTTGGCTGCTCAGCGAGGAAGCACGACTCATGAATTGGATAAATCCTCCCCCAGGCCGTGCTCAGACCCATCTCATGCTCAGATGGGTACCCTGTGCTATGGCTGGGGGAGGACAGCAGCCAGGAGGTCACTGCTCTGGGGACTGATAACAGGACAAGGGCAATTGTGGGGCCAGAGCTGCTCCCCAAATGAGCATGGATGAAGCAATGATGCACCCCAAGCCCCACACGGACATCTCAGCAGGGGCATCACCCTCTCCTTCCCACGCCACCTGCACCTGAGGCTGCACTTCCCAAGGGAGCCAAAGCCTGTGGCTCCCAAAGAAAGAGCCTGAACAGCGTGCAGGGTCTTTGCCCATCCCCGCAAGGTGAACCCTCAGCAGGCAGCTTGGGAAAGGGGTCCCCTAGGGCATCTGGGTAATAAATACCTCCATGGATGTCACAGCTGCAGCACCTGGTGCTGGGGCATCAGTTCCCAAATGTCCCCCAGGGCGGCAGCCCCATGGGAGCAGGGTGTCCCTGCATCACCCCCAGCCCCTTGCAGGAAGCCTTGCCTGGGTGAGTAATTCTGAAGCATCACACTGTGGTGCCTGGGAGATTATGATGGTTCAGACGAGCAGATGCCTCCCTCCCTAGATCAGCTTCCTGCTAAATTAGCATTAGCTTTTTACAGCACCACCAAGCTGCTGGCTGCTCAGAAGCCCTGTTCCCAGAGCTCACCATTCTGCTGGGCTTTAAAAATTACTTTGCTGTGTAATAAACGTCCTGCATCAGCTTCAAGAACAAGTGTTTTAGGGTTCAAGATCCCCGAGCTGCTTTGCGTTGTGCTGAGCAAGGTGGGATGGCAGTGGACAGCAGAATGCTTCCCAGTGGTGCTGCTGACCCTGCTGCCTTGCCCAGCACAGACCCTCAGAGCACAGCCTGAGACCCCCAGCCAGGTCCCAGGGGAGCCTTTCCATGGGTGCTGCAACCCCACATGCACCCACATTGGCCTCCACTCCCTGAAAACACCAGGGTGCCACTGCCAGGGCTGGGGATGATTGGATTTCCAGTCCCCAGGAGCACTTTTCTTGTATGGGCTGGTGAATAATTTATAATTTGCTTGTGAGGAAAGGCAATGGGGGGAGGGGGGGTGTGGAGAGGGGAATGAGAATAAAATATATTTATAAAAAATCTTAAGAAAAAACCCAAACCTACCCTGTAAACTGTTCTTTTGATCTAATCCAGAATAAATTATACATTATGGAGCTGATTGGTTTTGCTTGCCAACAGCATGAATGAAAAAAAGAAAGCAGAAATGAACCCAAATCATTTGCACTGGTAACAATGTGCTCAGTGTACATGCTTCATCTGGTATTATTTTGCAGTAGCTAGCACAGATTTTCATGTGAAAGAAACACATTTTTAACCTGGGGATGTGCTGTGCAGGATGAGCTGGTGGTGATGTCCCATGATGGCTGGAGCATCCCAGGAGAATCTTCTTTCTCATGCAAGACCCTGAGATTCCCCAGTATCTTCCACTAAAGGATCTGGAGGTCACCAGGTCTTTCAGGATAACACTTTGCTGCAGGTCTTAGGGCAGGTTCATTCACCAGAATTCTGAAACAAGGTTGATTCAACAAAATAACAAACTTTTCTGATCTGCAAAATAGAACCACAGGAAAGTTTGGAGAGTTCCAGATTATTTTCCCAATAAATCTCCCTTCTCTTCCACCCTCCTCCTTCCCTCCTTCCCCCTCCTGCAGAAAGGAAATATTGAGTGAGGTGACTTAACAGAGCTGATCTTTCATGGAGAGCTTAGCTTATTGCTCCAGGATGCAGATTCATCAAGAAACACAGTCCATAAAGAATTCCCAGCCAGCTCGGGAGCCGATCCCGTTTCAAAGGCTAATGGAAAATCACTACTGTTAAGAAGTCAGGCTGCACGCTTGCACTGACTTTCTCAGGCAAGAAGGGTATTGACCAAATAGCCAATGTTCCAAAAACAAAAATATTCCTCCGGGGTTGGTTTCAGCATCTAATTAAAAATCCCAGCAAAAATCCCAGCCCTTTTAGACATGCAATTACAGAGCCAGGGAATCAGACAGGTGCTGATACGGGGACAGCCAGGGTCAGCTGCTAGCCAAAAATGCCTCCTCAAATTTAGTCTTTTGTCGTGAAATGACAGGGAGAGAGAGAGAAAGATCACCAGTGGCAAATGGCAATCAATTAGCTTGGGAAGAATAAAAGGTCCCTGAAGGTCTGCACTTAATCAGCATCCTCAGCATCTGGAGGGCTGCAGCCTCTCCCAGCCACCCTGGCCTGATCCCTTGCTCCCCTGGCAGAGCAAGTGCTTTCAGAAAACATCAGCCTGCCTTTTTTTTCAGGAAAACCACAGTTTTCCTTCTGGATTGCAGCTTTGGGAGCAAGGGGAGTTCCCATCGCAGCCATCAGCTCACTCCCTGCATCACAATCTCCCCACGAGCTCCCCATGAGCCCCCACACCTCTCAGAGAGCCCACACTGGGGGGCTCACAACACAGCCAAGGGTGAATTTAATGTTTGCCATGAGAAATTGTGCTGCATCTCAACACTCACATCTGTACAAAGTGAACGGGCTGCTCCACAGCTCTTTTAGCTGTGACCCTCTTTCATCCCTTTGAAATGGCTGTTTATTTGTTCGCAGTCCTTTTAAAATCCACCTGGAGGGAACCCACTTTCCTCCTCCCAACCCAGTGCAAGTCATGATCCTGCAGCTCCAGCGCCAGACGTGTGAGGGGAGAAGCAGCAGCAGAGTCCCTGCCTTTATCCCAGGCTCTGGAGCATCCCGAGGGCAGCAGCCCTGGAGAACGTGTCTTACCTTCTCCCTAAAGGTGCAGGAGGCAAAGGAGCATTTGTAATGATGCTTAATTCTTCCCTATAATTTATTTAATTATTTCAGTGGTGGAGCCAAAGGGGTGTCAACTATTATCATTTGTAGGCAGGTGGTTGGGCTGGATGATCTCAAAGGTCTCTTCCAACCTGGATGATTCTGTGATCCTGTGGCCGTTTCCCAGGTGAAGTGGTGTAGGAGCTCATGATGTGGAAGACCAGCAACATAGACATGAGCTGTAGCTCATCATCCCCAAGCTTTGGGAGGGTACCTATGAATCTCATAGCTGGGCAAAAAAGACCTGGCCAACACAGCACCTGAAGCCTTTCCAGCCATCACCCGTGCAGGGCTGATTTATCCTTCAGGAGCATGGAACTGGTTTCTTGTCCAGCTAAAGCACCATGGGCTGGCTCAGACCCACCCGGAGAATTTCCATTCATTTTGGGTTCAGAGGGTCTTGCTTGCAAGTGGGAGATGAGTTGCTAATTGGTACCTGGTCGCTGTGAGTTGTTCAAAGGAAATATTAGCCCTGAAGCCTGGGTTGAAGGAAACAAGTTACCTGCAACTGAGCAGAGATGTGGAACAAGCTGAGAAAAGCTCCAGCACCTTGCAGATCAATCACAATTATAAATCTAGTTAGAAGTAGATGAATGTTCACCGAGGTCACTTAAGGCCACTCTTATTAAAGAAGTCTATTAGCAAAGAGGTTAATAATATATGTTAGGCTGCCAAATAGTCTAATTATAAACATCACATGATGGCACAGGCTCATCTACTCCCTGCTGGTGCCTTGCTTTGCTACAGGCACCAGCTTCATGCTGGAGGGGACACATTTTCTCGGGGAAGATGCAGATGTTCCTACAGTATCTCTGGGTCCAGCTGTGCCCATGTTTGCCCCATTGTTCATCCCAATGCTTATGCTGGCACATCCACAGCCATCTGCTCCAAGGCTGGGGGGTTGGTTGGGGTCCACCTGGAGCTGCTGTGGAGCAAGGGGCAATAGAAAGCTGCTGAGCTGCATTTGCAGGGAGAGGGAACTGTACAGAACATCTCACTCATTTCAGACCCTTTTTTGACCTGAGGGGTGTTGTAGGTTGTAATGGTTTCCATAGAACACGTATATAAGTTAATTAATCAGTGGGAGACTGGTCTCCAAGATATGGAGGCATAAAGGTCTCTTGCTACCTGTGTGTTTGACCTTGGTGCAGCCAGGCAACCGAGCACCCAGTGCTGCCAAGCCAGGGTGGTCCAGGGTGAAACTGGACCAGCTGCCCGTAAACTCATCAGCTTGTTCCAGAGGGTCAGGGGAAACTCTGGGTGAGCCCCACTCCCCCATGGCCCTTTTTCTTACTTTATATTTTTCATATCACAGCAGGAAAAAATTCCTGGAGGTTGCAAACTGCCATGGATTTAAAAGTAAGCAGGGTGGAAGTTGTCCCTGTCAAAGCAGGCAGCAGGCTGGGAGGGCTGTTCTGCTGCTGGGGGGATTTGTTGCCATTGTGGTTTGTTGGGGTTATTTTAAACCTGGATTTATTTTTCATTTTATTTGTCTGAAATGCCTGGGGGTTGAGGTGGAAAGAGCGAACATCTGGGAAGGAGGATTCATGGTAATTCATATTCCAGGATGGTCCTGCTCCCAGCCCCAGCAGGGTTCTCATATTTAATTAAAAACTGTAAAATATTTAAACCTACTAAATGCAGCAATTTCTCTCCCTCCCCAGCCCCTCTCCCCATTTGAGAGTGGGGGAGATGGAGCAGCGCAGTGATATCTGTGTGGGATCCTTCACAAACAGCACAATAATCAACAGCCTGGGAGTTTCTGGCCAGGTTATTTTTTCTGGTGGGTGTTTCCATCACCATAACCACCAGTTAACTGGTAACCACCATAACCAACAGCTCCCAGCAGGTCAGGGAGTCACTGGGTGCCACCAGCACAGAGGAGTGACCACAGGCAATGGATCCAGCTGATCCTTGGTTAATTTAACCTCTTTAATGACCCCCCCCGGCTGATCTAATACATGGAGTATGGGAGAGAGGTTTTTCTCCACGTAGGTGTGCGTGAGAGGCAGGGAGAGATGCAGACAGCATCCCTGTGCCCACCTGGGCTCGGGCACACAGCTCACCCCAGGCAGGGACCGTGGTGGGCAGAGGCAGGACACCCCACACTGCTCACCGTTCCCACACTACAGCAGCTGGAGGTGAAATGAGTCTTCTCTTTGCAACCAGGAGGTGATGCAAGGCAAAAGTGTTTTGCAACTGCAGGATAAAAATGGTGTTTGAAAGCCCCATCTAATGGTCTGCAAATTTTACAAGCAGCCTAATGGGGTGATGAGTACTGCACAGCTCATGGCTCATGTTTCTGTGATATAATTACCTTTCTTTTGCCTGCCTCTCCCCCATGCTCTTGCTGTTGTAAACATCCATTCCCACGAGCATCCTTTCCACCCTGGAGATTCTCCCAATCTCCTTCATCCCTCCTCCAAATAGATCACATAAGCTTTTCTCCTCTAATGGGCAGCATCCTTCTTTAGGATATGTAAAAATCAGGCTTTGCTATGCACTGCTTATGTCTGTTGTATTTTTTCTAATTTTCATGTAAAAAACAGCAGCACTTGTCTTTATTGAGAGCTTTGATTCGTTGCCTGCAGCATGGCAGCCCTCTGTGCTGCTCCCAGGCACTGGTGGGTTGAAGCTGCCCTGACACCAGCAGAGCTCCCCGTGCGTGCAAAGCCAGGATTTTATATTTGTATTGCATCAATATCAAGAAACCCAGACTGAGCTGGAGCTTAGGGCAGGTTGAACACATAAACCAGGCAGGCAGTGAGCTCAGAGCAGACCCAGGACACTGTCAAGGGCAGCGTGACCTTTGCATGGCTGAGAAATAAAGACCAAGGTCCCACAGAACACTGACAGAAACCCATCATCACCCATGGAGCATCCTCCAAACGCAGCTGAAGCCCCTCACCAAAGCCTTGAGCCTTGTTTGTCCCAGAAGTTTCTCCTGGATGGCCTTTGAAAGCCTCATGTCCCCCCAGCACAGGTAGGAGGCAGCCAGGAAGGGCTCACTCCCCCAAAAATGTCCCTGTGGGACCCTGTGCTGCCCTGTGCACAGGTGACCTTCCTGGGAAGGGATGTCTTGGTACCAGGGGCATCACCAAGGGGTTAGAGAGGAGGCAGGGAGAGCAAGGCTGACCCCAGCCACTTTGATGGAGACATCTTTCAAGGAATCCTAAACAGCATTATTAGAGGTTTTATTCAGTTTTTGTAAGTATTCCTCACTTTAAAAGAGTAAATGAGGAGCCTGGGGCAATGCCAAGGGGGCTCTCTTTGTTCCTCTTGGCAGTACATCAGTTTTCAAATTATTTTTGCCATAAGAAAAAACACCATGCAAATTCAGGCCCCTCTCCCTTTCATCTCCCCCTCCCCTCTCCTCTCTGTGACCACTTCTGCCGATTCCCCCTCTTTTAAATGCAGATCAGCCCTGGCACTCCTCATTCGCCCTCTCCCTGTTGGTGGGAGGTGACAGTTGTATTTTTCCAATTCAATCTGTCACCGGGGGGGGAGGGGGTGCAGGGGGTCCTTCTTTCTGTCCTCACTTCTCCTATTGCAGGGTGTGGGGCAGGACCAAGTGCCCAGGAAAACAGGGAACAAAAATCAGGCCAGGGTGATTCACGCCTGCTGCACTGGTCCATACTGGAGCATCACAGCAGACTGCGTGCTGGGCTCCCCACACCTGCCTGAGCTTCTGGTGGTATGTGAGAAATGCCAATATCTGGAGGAAATTGGGTGTGTGAGAGTGATGATGGATTTCCCTGAGGGGGGAAAGGGCCACTTTGGGTGCAAAGCATCAGTTTGCACCATCCTGCGTGAGACCCAAAGCGATGCTGGACAAGTCCGAGTGAGCTGCTGCCAGAGCAAAGGCTTAACCTGAACCTGGACACCATCACCAAAGCAGGTAGGAGAAATAATTGCTGCCCTTGGCATGCCAGCAAGTAGGGAGAATGGGGTCAGACTCAGGCATTCCACTGATGGAAATCCACAGCGAATGTGAAGTCCTGCTCTTGAAAGCACCAAACATCTTTTCCTGCGAGCATGAGGCTGAGAAATCCCCTGCTGCTGCTCTTTTTTCCTATTGTAAAAGCCATTGGAAAAGCAGAAACGCTGCAAACATCTATAAAAGTTGTAAATAAATTATAAAAGCAACAGAAGAGAAAACTGAAGAGGAAAATTACCGTTGGCTGCAAGGCAGTGATGCTCTCGTGGGGCTCGCAGCCACCTTCAGCGCTGGCCCAGCACCCACCGGGTGCTCCTGTATTGGAGATGGGACTCACCCCTCTGTGTCTGCGTAGCTAAAAAGCCTTTGGGTAAGATCAGTTCATCCCTTCTGATCCTGCCTGAAGAGCCTGAGTCAAATACGAGCATTTCTGGAGGCACAAGAAGGAAAGCCCAGCCATTAGCTGCTCAAAAGCCCGGCGGTGCTGTGCCTGGTGGCACTGCAGCTGCTTCCCGAGAGCATCCTGGGCTTGGTGGATGTGAACAGAACTCTCTGCATGTCTGAGCTGGAATTTGAATCTCCTTCCAGCATTTAAATGTCCAGGAAAACCCAAGCAAAGCTTTCTTATTGACTCAGGAGCCCGAAGAGGCGGGTGTGTTGCATCCCTTTCTCAGTGATTTCAGCAGGAGAGGAGTGCTCAGGCTCTGGGCTGGGAATGCATCCAGCATTGTGCAGCTGACTGGGTGTCCTAATGGACCTTAAACCAAAGGGCATGTGGCTACATGCTCCAAGGATGGGGCAGGCAGGTGGCTGGATGCACAGGTTGTTTGTGACCTTGCTGTGACCTTGCAGAGGCCACCACCTCCTGGCACAGCCATGGGAAACCCAGCCCTTGGGTGTTAACTGTGGGAACGAGCCGAGGTTTCAGCCAGTTTGGGCTAAAAATTGTGATTTCTGAGCTCCTTCGCCCACCATTCCATCGGCCTTTTCGCTCCCGTGAATCTCACACTGATAGAGATAAAATCAAGCGGATATATTCCATCACATGCCATGAGATCTGACATCTTATTTCTGCAGAGAGAAAAATGCTCTGGTAGGAACCGAGTGAACCAAGCCCAGCTGTGCCAGCCAGGCATCCCTTCTCCTTCCACCCTTCAGGCATCTCAGCCTCTCTCAGTCTTTTCCTATGGGAAAAAAAGCCCCAAATACCCAATCTTGCCCAAGAAAAATACAGGATTTGAAAGCTTCAAGCCAGCACTGCTCTGCAGCACTGCTGCTCCAGTACATTCGCATCCTGCTCCATCCCTGCTCAGGATGGGAGGGTTTGCTCCATCAGGGTGTTGGGTTCTGGTGCTGACAGGACCTCTGTGTCCAGAAATCCAACTCCCCCCCAGCTCCCTTCACCTTCTCCCACTGCAAACATGCCTGGAGATTTGCTTCCCAGCAATAGGGGAGAGAGAAACAGGGAGCCATGGCAAGGAAATGAGGGTTATACCCCAGGGGCTGGGGTAGCAGCAGGCAGGGATCCAACAGCAGTCCCGATTTGATCCAAAACAGGAATAAAAAGAGAAAAATTTGCCCAGAGAAGCAGTCTTAGAAATGTGGATGGCTCCAGTGGTGGGGGGCTGGAGGGTCACCTCCCCAGGGGACACAAATCGATGTGGTGCCATTAAATCCCAGGCAGGTTCTCAACTCCTGGAGCTCTGACCTGCTCGGCTCCTGGCCACCCCCTCGCCTCCCAGCCTTTATTAAAAAGCAGCCTCGGGAAACGTGAACAGCATGAAATGGTGCTGGAGATTTGCATAAATAAAACTCCCTGGAAGAAATTACTTTTGTGGTGCAAAAGTTCACATCAGAACGGCCCACGGGGCACTGGGGTGACTTGGAGAACTTTTCAGCATTGCTTAATGCTGTCAGCATCACGCTTCAGCTTTCCCAGTGAGGAGGCAGGAGCGGAGCTGTGCTGATGGGACTGGGAACAGCCTCTCCTGCTCCATGGCTACCAGCTGGGCAAACGAGCCTTGCCATGGGGCTCGTGACAAAGCCACCAGTGAGCAAAGGGAGGACAGAATGAATGAGGCTGGATGCCTGCAGGGGTCTTTGTAAGGCTGCAAAAGGATCCTCCTTGCCTTTGGTGACTCCACCAGCTCGGGTGGGCACCACAACCCTGCCCAGAGCAGAGAGAGACCTTCCCAGGGCTGAGCCCAGGAACCATCCCCCGGGTCCTGCTGGTGCCCCGCTCCCTCTGGGCTTGGTTTGATTTGCAGTTCAGCATCGCAGTGCCTGCCTGGGCAGGTTGGAGCAAGCTCTCAGCTCCTGGAAATAATTCCTACAGCGCTATTCCATCAATACCTGCCTCAGCACAGTCGATTGCTTTTTGTGTTTCTTCCCAATGCACTGCGGCACATGTACACACGCATAAAAACACAAACTAGTATAAATTACCTTCCAGGCAAAGCCTGAGGACTTATAAATTGCTTAAAAATCAAAGCACATTCTAGGGGGGGGGAAAGCGATAAATTGGAAGGGGGAAAATGTGCGTAGAGGCTTTTAATAAAAACAGTGTCATGAAGGAATCTCACAGCCCTTTCAAGATGTTAATTAACTGAGTCCCAGCACAGCCCTCCGAGGCAGAGAAGAGTTACTGCCTCTAACCATGTTCCAGATGGATGTGGACATCAAAGCCATCTGAAAAACCCCACCCCACGGTGAGGGGAGCATCTCGGGGTGCCCCCCTGGGGGGATGGTGCTCCAAGCACACCAAGAGCCAACAACAGCTCTTCCCAGGGAAGGAAGTAGGATCTGGGGGAAAATAGGTTGGAAGAAAAGCAAAAAATACCACCCAAAAAAAAAAAAAGGGGAGGGGGGGGGGGCACGTATTTCTAAATGAAATATATAAATTGAAAGTGCAACCCCAGCTTTTTTCATTTCAAAGCAATGAGGTTTTAATGTCTGAAGCTGGAAGACAACCAGCAAGTGGTGGAAAGGAGGTTCGGCTTGAACATCCCTGTTGGCAAAGCAGAGACCTTCCCACTCATGTGACTGCAGGATGGGGGCTGTGATCCATACGCCCCACACTGCCAGCTGCCTGAGTGTAAACCATTCACTGTCGTTACTCACATGTGGCAGCTGAAGAGCAAACCCAGATTAAGGACCCACAGCCCCCTTGGGGTGCCAGTGAGAGCCCCAGCAATGGCCACGGTGGCTTTGCTGGGCAGTCCCTGCCCACCCCAGCGTGGCCACAGGGACTATGGGGCTGTGTTTCACTCTGTACCTGCCCTGGATTCAGAATGCTGCTGACTTTCCCCAGCAAGCCTCAGTATTTTCCTGGCTAATCTTAGCAAAGTCTGAGTTGGAATAGGGATCGATGTGTGAAATGGAATACATTGAGCTCTATTCTGAATATATAGCCAGGAGCATTTCATGAAGTGAAGCCAGCAATGACTCTAGCAGTGTTTTTCCCCAAACTCAATCTTAGTACACTTTGGCTTTTCCTCCCAAGGACCCATTAGTCACTCCTCTGAATATCAACCAGGCTTGCGCGGAGCAAACCACCCAGTTCCTTCAGTCTTTCAAAGATCCCCCACATTGTAATTCCAAAATAATGCTGCACTTCTTTAATGATCAATAGCAATTACTAAGTCATTTATATCCAATAAAGGCTGCAGCAGGAGGTCTGTGTGATACATTACTGTATAAATTCACACTATGAAGCAGATTAACAAAGCATTATGAAAAGCAAGCTTATTATTTGCATGAATACGAGGCTCAAGAGCTAATTGAAGCAATCCAGCAAAATGTCAATGACTTCTTTTGTGTATGAAATATTCATTAAAGGCAAGCACTTATTTGTGAGCGATTGTTTATTTATACCTTCTCATTTGCATTCTGCTATAAAACTGCCTGTCTCTCCATTAGGGCGCAGCCAGCACCACTTCCATTTGGAAACACAGGGTCTTTAAAATTGCCTCCTGTCTTGTGAGAGCAGTGGGGGATTTGTCTTAAGGGATGTTTGCATCGGATGCAGGCGATGGGGAGGGAAGGGGAGCAGAACCTCCTCATCCCTCCTCATCCTCCCTCCACCCCCTTCCTGGGTGCTGCCCTGCTTGGAGGAGCCTCTTCTAGCAGTTGGTTTGGGTTTTCATTGCTCTCAGCATCAAGCCATGGGGCAACGAGCACTGAGCAGAGCACACAGAGCTGGGGAAGACCTCACAGAGCCTTAAGGAAAAGCATCCCAAAATAAAGCAAGAGTTGGGTGACAGCTTTGGCACCCCCTTGTACCACACGTCCCCAGGGAGGGTGAGGAGCCTGGGCACTGTGCCCCCTCCCTGCTCCCACTGCTTTCTCCATTTTAAGTCACAAATGAAGTTTTTTCCCAGTCTGTCTATTTGCAGGGACAGCTCTCAGCCTGCAAACCAACCCACCACTGTATCTTATTTGCTCTGCAGCCGGCTGAGCAAAACAATGTAGTGCCAGCAGAGACATAAATTCCCTTCATTTATCTTCGCACTAGAAAAATCTCCAGGCTGAAGCTTTTTTTGGGTGTTTGGTGGCGCTGTCAGGAGTGTGATGTGTTACAAATGGCTGGATGGAGGCTCCCTATTTGTTTTTTTCCATGATTTCCCTGGTCTAAATTGCAGTTTCAGTAACACACGTCCCCAGTTAGCAGAGAGACAAATGTTTGATCGATGCCTTAGGACAGGGTGGGAGGCTCAATCTTTCATCCCATCTTGGAGAGAGGCCTCTGGGGAGACTGAATTATAATTATTCCTAATAACACCAAGGGGAAATGCCTGTGCATGCACCAGAGGAAGACCCCATGGCTGAGGAGCAGCTCCCAGGGGCTCAGGGACCCGATCCTCTACGCTGTAGACATGTCTGGTCCTCAAAGGTGGGAGCTCAGCCTCCACTTCTTGAGCATCAGCAGAAAACACCAAACACAAGCAATAACCCACTGGTCCCACAGCCCCAAAACATCCATCTTGCCATTAACAGGAGTTGTTGTTTTCATTGCCACTTTATTAACAGATACAGAGGGGAAGAGACTTCATTTATTTTTTGAAAGCACCTAGCTAGCCCTGCTTGATGTTTTCCCCAGAAGTGGAAGTCAGCAGGGCAGGGTATGATGGAAAAATACCTGCTCCTGTCTCAGAAGCCCAGCCCCGGATACCACAGCAACCAGCAGTGAGCATGAGGATGCACGGGATGAGTGTGCATGGGATGAGTGTGCCCAAGGATGCACAGGATGAACGTGCCCAGGGATGCACAGGATGAAGATGCCCGAGGATGGACAGGATGAAGATGCCTGAGGATGCATGGGATGAACATGCCCAAGGATGCATGGGATGATCATGCACAAGAGTGCACAGGATGAGTGTTCCTGATAATGTAGGGTGGCAGGCTGTCCCCTCTGTGGCCAGGTCATCCCAGCCCAGGCTACTGGAAGTGCCCGATGGTGGAAGAGGCAGCTGATGCCATCCCATACCGCAGCGCTGAGGCAGGGGAAGGCTCCAAGTGCAACTGCAGCCATCCAGCAGTGACCAAACAGCCTTCAGAGCCATCAACAGCACTGGGAAACTGCCGACATCAGCCCACTGGCTGGGCCCTTTAATGACTTTTAAATCACAGAGCTTCAACTGGGTGGAAAAAAACAACCCCTAATGTTTACTCACACTTGTGCAGCCTCTTATTTGCATATAATTGCTTCCCATCACACATGTACCATCCGGCCACCTTAATTACAGCAATCAGCCCCAGCACTGCACAATGAGTCCCCTGATGCCTGAGGAGCTGTGGCCGTGTCCCATGGCAGCCCAGGGGCCCACAAGGACATTGCAGCAGGGGTTTAATTATAGAGAGGAGCACAGTGGAAAAATGAGGCAGGTGAAAACAAGGGATCTTCTTTTGGTTTTGATCAATCCCTACCAATCCTGGGCATCCCAGGGACACCCACTGACAGCATCCCAGCACAGCTTGTTTCCACAGGAGAAATTTTTTCCCATTTAGCATGCAAATCCCTATCATTTAGCTTCAAAAGCACATAAAACCTTCCCAATAATCACATTAATTTTGGGTAATTACATAGACCTGCTGCACGACCCAACTCAAGCCCTCACTGCTGCAGCCTGGACCAGACCCAGTGCCGTCCAGCCCAGAGATGGTTTTGATGGTGCATCTGCTGCTGGTTGCCTGGGCCAGCTACATGGTTTTCTGTTGCTCCTGTTTTTCAAATTAGAAGATAAATAAACTCATTGCAATGCCTCCCAGGCCTTTTGCAGGAGAAACAACCACCGGAGCCTCCCCAGGGCTGGATTTGAGGTGAGACACTGATGGCATGGGAGGGCTCAGACGATCCAGGACTTCCCCAGCAGCAGCAGGCACACATTGTGCCTGTCCTACTTTCCTGCTCGTGTGGTGGTGCAAATGATGATGCAGTCGCCATGCATTTTTTAAAAACCCAGGTCTGTCTGGAGGATTTAACTCTGGAGACGTTTTCTGCGGATGATGCTAGAGATGTCGAAAAACATCATTTCCAGGGAGAACTGAGAACCAACTGAAACCAGTCCTCTGTGGATCTCCATAGCTGTTAATTAGACAAGAATTAACACCCTGGGAAATATTTGATGCCTAACAAGGGCACATCTCCATTTCACCAGGATTAGCATCACCTGGACTCCTCCAGCTCTGTAACATCCTCCGGTACACACATCTGCTTCCCTCCCTCCCCACCTTCTTAATACTTTGGTATTAAGAGGGCTTAGAAGTTTGTTAAGGTTTTCAGTCTTCCCTTTTCCTTCACACAGAGCATTTGAGACTCAGGGGAAAGCTTGGTGAAGAGAGTATGGTTGCAACAGAGCCTGAGTGAAGTCGTTGCTGTTGTTGTCCCTCGAACACTTAATGGGAGCAGGTTCCAGGGCCACCTGGCAGCCCTTGGCATTTTGGAGTATCTCTTGAACAAAGTTTTGAACCCGTGGTGTTCTCGGTGTGTTGTTTCCACCCACGGCCCCCGCCAGTAGGCACCGTGGTCCCAGGATTCCAGTGTTTCTCCTGGCAGGCCACCGGTTACGCAGAGACCATGAAATTTTAACCAAATGCCAAGGCACGCTCTGTTAGGCAGGGAAGGAGGGGGGCACAGTGGATGGGCTGATGAGGGACAAACTAGGGAGCAGATTTAGGCTGACATGTTATAAGAGGTTGGGATGAGCTAAATATTTTCCTAACACGAGCTCTTAGGAGGGAAAAGTTCCCCATATTTTGTTTTATTGTGTTTTATTTTTCCGCTTCCCTAGTCCCACGCTCTTCCCTCAAAGACATCACACTTTAGCTCTGATGATTTATTCAGAAGCCACGTTGGCTCTGCTTTCTGCTCTGACGGTCTCAGGATCTCAATATTTTATATAGAAATCTCCAGCTTTCTGCACCTATTTCCGCCTGAAGCTGTTTGGTTCGTGCACTCATCCCCGGGCAGCAAAGCTGGAACAGGTTGCAACTCTGCTGCTCCAAAGTTTTTCCCAGTTTTCTGGATGCTTTTGAATCTCTGCTTCCCCTCGATCTCTCCAGCAGCCCGTCAGCAGCATGACAGAGTGTGTGATGATCCTGGGATGGCACCGTGTCCCCTGCAGGTGCCACCATCCCTGTTCTGTGCCCATAATTCATCCACGAGCCGCTTCTCCGGGTGACAGCTGGTTGCAGCATCCGAGCTTGTGTCCAGAGCTACGCAGGTAGCAACCCCCCCTTTATGCTTTGCTCCTTCTCTTTTGGGTGAAAAAACTCTTTTTCCTGGAGATAAAGAAATGGCCCTTTTCAGGGTGGGTGCAGAGGGTGGGTTTTGTCTTTTTCTGCACTGAAACATCCGCAAGGATTTGCTCTGTGCATGGAAAACAGCACCTGGGGTTTGTGTTGCTTTGAGGGATGCTCAAATCACTGCACTTCTGGGGCTTGCAGGGTGCCTGCCCGGAGCCACAGGCAGCACCCAGGTGCTGATTTGCACATAGGATTAAAAAGTGTTCCAAGGAACAAGACAACCTAATGGACATGGACATGGACAACCTAATTTCTCCTAGGGAATGGGTAATAGTGCTGATTAATGTTATTCTCCATCAATGGTTTTAATCAGGCAGAAATGCTTGGCAGAGGCACCATGTAACTTGTTACCAGTGATGGGTTGTCCAAACTCCATTCAAACTTTGTGAGGAGAAGTGGGATGGAGATCTTCACCAGGTGGGGAAGTCTGCTGGGACTGGCCCAAAGCAAAGCACCAGTCCAGAGGGACTGATGGGGATAGAGCAGAGGGGCTGAGACAACGTCTCCTTGGGGTCTTCTTAATTTTAAGGGCTGCATTACTCAAAAAATGAAAAAAAGTCTTTTTTCAAAGGCAATGACAAGCCCACCCCAAATCCTTGGTTGCTCGGGCCAGCTTTTGAGCTCTTCATCACTTTTTTAACCTTTTGAACCCAAATTTGGGTTTCAATTGAAAGGAGTGAGAGATGTGGACCAGCTCAATGTAAGCAAACCAGAGCAGGAGGTTCAACAAACTGCTGCTCTCCTCTGGAATATATCAGAGATGAGGGGGAGTGAGGATGCACAGGGCCGATTTCTGCTCCATATTTACATCCCGCTACATCCCACAGCATCCATATGGAACAGGGCCTCTAGCAAGGGAGACGAGCAACCAGAAAGTTATGGTTCAATTGGAGAGAATAAAGGAAACAGTGGAGATAAATCAGTTTCAAGAGAGGGAAAAATTCATATCTTTTACTGCTCTCCCAACAAAAACATAAAACACAAACAAATCAAAGGGCTGGAAGTGCTTCCAGTCCAGGACATGACCTGACTGAACAACAGGCTTTAAAGTGAAGGGAGCTCCCAGGAGGATTAAACCACTGATAATAAATTATTGAGAAATATTAGGCGGTGAATGGGCCTGACACCAGATTGATTCACAGAGATGTTCACAAAGAACAAATGTAAAAAAACAAAAAACAAAAAACCTGAAAGCAAAGCAAAGCGGCGACAAGACTGAGAGCTTTGAGCCAAGAAAAAGGGAGCAAAAGCCTCACCCAAAGGCTGTTTTGAGGCACCAAAAGGACCTGGGCAGAGCTTGTGCTCACATGGAGGATCTTCAGATCCCCAGGGCCACCAATGGGGAGCAGAGCCCAGCAGGGAGCAGCTCAGTGGGGAGCAAATCAGGGTTTTTTCCCCATCTTCATCCTCTCTACCATGGGCAGCCCCAGCTTTCCTCCACATGTGGCCATGCCCAGCTCTGGGCTCCAGGTTCTCCTTGGTTTGGCTGCAATTGCTGCAGAAGAGCAAGAAATCTGCCGTGCATGAGCATCCCAGGGACATGAGCATCCTGGGGACACGAGCATCCCAGGAACACGAGCATCCTGGGGACATGAGCATCCCAGGGGCACGAGCATCCTGGGGACACAAGCATCCTGGGAACACGAGCATCCTGGGGACATGAGCATCCCAGGGGCACGAGCATCCTGGGGACACAAGCATCCTGGGAACACGAGCATCCTGGGGACATGAGCATCCCAGGAACACGAGCATCCCGGGAACACGAGCATCCTGGGGACATGAGCATTCCAGGGGCATGAGCATCCTGGGAACATGAGCATCCCGGGAACGTGAGCATCCCAGGAACACGAGCATCCCGGGGACACGAGCATCCATGGGGACAGGAGCATCCTGGGGACATGAGCATCCCAGGGGCAAAGCAGTGACCCTGCCCACTCGCTGGCTGCCTGCTGTAATGAAGGGAACAAAGGCACCACACACAGCCATTAAAGGCAGCTCAATGAATTTAATTTAATTTTTTTTTGTTAATACTATTAATCACCATAGGCACACGTCAGGAGCCTTATGCATATTTAAACTGGGCCAGGAGCCAGTGATTTCTCGTATGCAATTTCCTAATGTTAATAATGTTTCCATTAGCCATATTCAGGAAATCTGCCATTTTTTGTCCCCTTCTGGCCCATACATTTTGCTTTTAATTATGACCCAGTGTCAGCTATTGAATAGGTTGACGCATTTGAAGTGTCTGCAGAGATTTCTTTTTAATAATGCAATTTCTTGGCTCTAATAGCCCTATAACTTGAGTAATTAATGAACCACGCAGGCAGAGTGCTCTCAGATGCTGCCCGTTCATTCGCAGCAGAACTTGCTGGTGGAAATGATGCTCCAAACCAGGAGAGATCCAGGAAAGATCTCTGTAGCCATCCCCTTCCCCAGGACTGGAAGAGCAGAGCCAGGTGACACTACAGCATCATTGCAGATGATGCAAGGGGGGGTCTCGCCCCTCTCCTCCCCACTTGTTGCCCCAGGAGATGGCCTGGGGGTCTCTCCCCCCCTCCATCCCACTGCAGCATCACCGTGTCCCCATGGGGGATGGCAGGAGGGCTGCCTGAATGTCGATGAAGTTGTGCTAAGCATGGAGAATCCCAAGGAGAACAGGAGGGCGCTGGGCAGTGGGTGGCACAGTGCCCACTGCCACCCCACCACTGGTGCCTCTCAGACCAGCAGTACCTTATTGCCCTCTACAACTACCTAAAAGGAGGTTGTAGTGAGGCTGGTGTTGGTCTCTTCTCCCCAATTGCTAATGACAGGACGAGAGGAAATGGCCTCAAGTTCCATCAGGGGAAGTTTAGGTTGGAGATTGGGAAGAAGTTCTTTACTGAGAGGGTGGTTGGGCACTGGAATGGGCTGCCCAGGGAGGTGGTGGAGTCACCGTCCCTGGGGGTGTTCAACAAACGGGGTGATGAGGCACTTGAGGCCATGGTCTGATGGTCTAATGGTTAGGAATATGATGGGATAAAGGTTGGACTTGATGACCCTGGAGGTCCCTTCCAACCAGAATGATTCTATGATTCTATGACTCTGCCCCAGCTCTGCAGAGCATCCCCCAGTATGGGGACAGAAGGCACAAGCCCTGGCCACTTCATAGCCATGCAGGGGAAAGCTTTGAGCCATCCTCATGTCAACAGGACACTGACAGCATGTGTCCCCTCCCTGGCAGCCACAGCAGGGTGGTGACAGCCGTGCCACGGGAGCCAGCCAGCCCAGCAATGTATCACTGGCCCCTGGCACGCAGTGTTCTCTCCTCCGCAGAGCTGCTTGGAAAAATTAACCTTGGTACATGAGGAGGCTGCGAAACGAGGACTCATCCTGCCTGGCCCTGCTGAGGGATGCTCCCAGCACTGCAGGAGCAGGGGGGGATCGTCAGGGTTGTCACCACCGAGCTCAGGCTCTCCCCCTCCACCCTTCGCACCTCGTGTCCCCTGGGCTCTCCCCTCATCTCATTCTAGAGGCAGCCCTGGCTGTCCCCAGCCCCACAGACTGCCTGAGGCAGGATTGAATAATGACAACAGTCCCTCCTGGTTTCAAAACCCATGGATCTGGGCTTCAGGGAGCTACTCCCCCAGAGCTCTGGGGGAATGTTTAATTCATGTTTGTGTCCCAGTTGTCTGGTTGTATTGCTTTGCATGATGGACAGTGATAGATGCTGAGATTTGGGGGAGAATTGGGGTTTTTTTCTGTTCTTGAGAGCTTCTGTCCCTTCGAGCACTGCTGTTTGTTGCTCCCAGTGCTGCTTGTTTCAGAGCTGGTTTACATTGCCCCAGCAGAAGCTCTCACCGAGGAAGTCATGTAAGGAACAGAGTGAAGGAAAATCTATTGCTGAACGTATCGATCTGTACATTATTTTTTTTGAGGTGAAGCAGGCTGGGATGGTGGCAGCTGCTCTCAGAGTCTGCAACACTGGGGTCTGCCAGGGAGGAGGAGCATGGAGAGAGGCTCTGTGTCCCTGTCCCCATCCCTGCCCCCCATCCCCTGTCCCTGTCCCTATCCCCATCCTTGCCCCCTTCCCCATCTTTTCTGTACAAAGCATCCCAGGTCTGATGGGTACATCGCATCCTGGGCAGCCCCTCAGCCAGTAGCTTCAATGATAACCTGAGGCCACCTTCACAAACTCCCCCACCACTCCAAAAATTAAGTGTCAAATAAAATACGGCAGCAGAAAAAGCAGATAGTTCATTAGAAAATTACACACAGCCCCCAAGCAGGATTTATCATTTATTTGGTACTGATGTGGCCGATGGGATACAAGAAACCCCACCTATCACCTTGCTACTTAGAAAAATACCTAAGAAAGCAAGAAAGCCCCAAAAGGGCAAAGTCTGAGGGCTCAGGGGGGGCTCCCACTGTGCAGCATGGGGGGTTTGGGCTGCGGGGTTGGGAGCTGCCAACTCCAATGCTCTCTGCAGAATCACACACCCATTCTCTGCTCCCCCTGTTTTTCTCCCAGCTTGCTCAGCCCTGGGAGACAGCTCATTCAATCGGTCACAGATTTGAGTAGAAGAGATGATAAAGTTGTATGGGGAAAAAAAAGAAACCCTTTTTAAAGCTGCTGGTTTGGGTTCACACCTGTCTGGGGGTTCATAACACAATCACAGCCTGGCCCCCGGCTGCCCCGGGTAGGGAAAGCTTTGCTTTGCCCAACCTGGTGCAGCCACATCTGGGGCAGGAGCTGAAGGAGCAGCTTTGGGGAATAATATTGAGTTTTGACAGATGGAGAGGAAGATTCGGGCCAGGACTCAGGATATAAAAATCTTTCTTTCTCTCCAGGGCACCTTCGAGTCTGCGCAAGGGCTCGGGAGCTGGAGCCTCAGTTGTACAGGTCGGATGAGGCTCCCAGCAGCAGGTCCCAGCCAGCTCCCGGCTCCCCTGCCGCCAGGCACGGCTCGGTGCAGAGCAGGGCTGTGCCTTGGCAGGCAGCGATACCGCATGTTCCTGGGCTGCCTGCCTGGGAAGCGCCGGGGAGCCGCGCTGGTGACACCTCTTGGCTGCTGCAAGACGCTGGGATGTCCTGGATGAATTTTTAAAATGCGGAGGAGGAAATCAAACAGCTAGTGCTGGCTCAGGTCTCCTTCAACGCCTAGACACCACCGAAGCCTTGGGGACACTCAGCCAAGGTTTGCACTGTCATTGTCACTGAAGTCACCAGCTGGGGGGACACGCAGCCAGCGGCACCCAGAGCCATAGATGCCAACGCTCGTGGGCTGGTGCCTTCCCCAGCACTGCACCCACGCTGGCCCCTGGAAATGCTGTCCTTTCCCTGCTCTGCTCCCAGCGGATGGGCAGAAAAACTCTGATAAAACACATCAACCGTGGGGAGAGGCCAGGAGAGACATCGCTACCGTGCAGGGCTGAGCATCCCACTGGGCTCCCGCATCCCACCAGCCCTGCATCCTGCTGCTTTCTGATGGAACATGACAGCAAAAGTAAAGTTGGTCTTTGGGGAACCAAATGGGGGTTTTGCAGCAAAGAGCTATGAATCATCCTCCTTGTTCAGAGCTATTAGTGTCTAACTTAGAATCATAGAATCATTTTGGTTGGAAAAGACCTTTAAGATCGTCCAGTCCAACCATTAACCCAGCACTGCCAGGGCCACCATTAAACCATGTTGCTCAGCACCACATCTACACACTTTTGAGTCCCTCCAGGGATGGGGACTCCACCACTGCCCTGGGCAGCCTGGGCCAGGGCCTGACAGCTCTTTCAGTAAAGAGATTTTTTCCTAATATCCAATCCAAACCTCCCCAGGCACAACTTGAGGCCATTTCCCCTTGTTCTATCACTTGTTACTTGGGAGAAGGACTTGGCCTACCTTCAGATACTCTATGCTGAATTTCAGGGCAGGGAACAATTCATATGCGTGCTCCTAAACCAAAGGGGCCAAAAAATCACGTTAATAAATAAGCAACCATTCAGTCCCCTTGCCTGGGTTATGTCTTAAAAAGAAGCTGGGTTTGCAGGGCTGGGGTGTATGATGGAGATCAACCCCACCACCATGTCCTTCACCCAGGAGGAGGCGATGGGCACGGATGGCTGTGGCATGGGGAGAGGCAGCAGCTTCCTGGTCCCCACAGCCGGGATTGAGGGTCCTGTGGCACCTCCTGAGCCATCCCTGTGCTGCCACCACTGCCAGCAACACTTCAGCTCCTGCAGACGAAGCCACCATTTATTCAGTGAGTGCCTTGGGGCAGCAGCAGAGCGATGGCTCAGCCGAGGCACTGCTGAAGCTAATCGCCTGATTCAATCCAATTTCTCAACATGAGGAGTCCTGGCCCTGCTGGGGATGGTGCTCTGGCTCTGTCCTCCTGCCACACAGCCCAGGGTGGCCACTGAGGCCACGGCTGCAGGGAAAGGGTCTCCTGCAGCGGGGAGGATGGAGAGGCTGTTTCAGGTTGGGACATCCCACCCACTGTCTTTAGTAAGAGGTTGATTTATCTGAAATGCAGGAAAAATGTAAGGTGCCCTGTTCTTTTCAGCAATCAGATTTTGAAGGGAAAGATAAGATAAATAAAGATAAGATAAATAAAATACCCCTGTCTCCCTGCCAGAGTGGTGCCTGGGGAGCACCAGCCCCTCCATGGACCGTCCTTCACCGTGGCAGCATCTGATGCTCAGGGTGGAGAGGAGGGGGATAAATCCCAGCTCCACCGAGCAGCTGGCTCTGCTCATGGCTGATATTAAAAAGAGAGTGAGAAGGGAAATGAAGACAGCCCTGAGAAGCCCGAAAGGTAATTAAGGTAAAACTCATTAATATTTCAAGCCAGTGCTGTGCCTGTTACAGCAAAAGGCCTGGCTGGAGCTGGGGAAGTGACGGGAAGGAGCTTGTCTGGTTGCGTAACGGCACATTATGGGATCAAAGCAATAAAACTTAAAGAAACCTCCTGAAAGCCCTTGCAGGGTGAGGGGAGACAGTGCCTCTGGAAAAGCCTGGGAGAGCAGAGAATAAAAAAGCTGCCAGTTCTTGTTAGACATGAATAACCACGTGAAAAAATTCCCCGTGATCCTCTTAGCACTTTGCGAAGTCTCCTCTGGATGAGAGGAGCCGGTGCGGGGAAGGAGGTTCCTGCCTTTGGGCTGGGATGGTTTTGGGAGCTGTTTGGAAGGAGCTCAGCCCCAGCCGATGCAGGGAGGACCTCAGGGGTGGGCAGGGCTGGGGAAACCGGCCAGGGGCTCCCTGGGACCCTCCATGCCCCCCAGCATCCCCCTAAGATGAGGAACTGCCGGGGCAGCCCAGACCTGAACAGAGATTGGAGGGGCTCAGCTAAATATCAAGTTTGGAGGGGCTTGGATAATTATTGGGCTGGGAGGGGCTCACTTAATTATCAAGGTTGGAGGGGCTTGGGTAATTATTGGGATTGGGGGGGCTCAGTTAATTATTGGGGTTGCGGGGGCTCAGTTAATTATCGGGGTTGGAGGGGCTCAGTTTTATCGGGATTGGAGGGGCTTGGGTAATTATTGGGGTTGGAAGGTCTCAGTCAGTTATCGGGGTTGGAGGGGTTCAATTCATTATCAGGACCAGAGGAGCTCAACTAATTATCTCTTGCAATCATTGCTATTCTGGTGGCAGCGGCGAGGGCGGCTCAGCCCTCCAGAGCAGTTCAATCTCCTTTTTAATCTCCACGAGGAGGGGAGGGTCAGACGTGGCTTTTCCCTTGCTTTAAAATTTTCCAGCAATCTCCCGATCACTGCTGGTGGCACAGTCGGAGACACCCGGGAGGGGAGATGGCAGCAGGTCCTGGGGGTCCCCAACACCTCCTCGGTGCCTGTTCCTAGGGCTGAGCCCACCCCATCTCCCCTCAGGGAAAGCCCCCTCTTTGCAGAGGAGCAGAAAAGCCCACGAAGGGCCAGCACCTCAGGCTTCCATGGCCACTGCAAGGCAGCTGAAGGTCCTGTCAAAGGGTTGGGGCTGGCAGAGGAGCCCAGCATCTCCTGACTGTCCCGAAACTCAACCTCAGCCTTGCTGCTCCGGGGGCAGGCTGTCTTCCAAATATTGGATTAGCAGATATGAGAGCAGGGACTTGCTGAGGTGTGGAGTGAATTATAGGCACTCCAGTGCTCTGCTACCCTGTAATTAATGTCCTAGATTTGCCAAGGATACATTAGCAAATGTTTGCCTCTTAAATAAACAAACTAAATAAACATTAACCCTCCATTTCACAGCTCTCTGTGCCAGGGTCCTGCCGCGGATGGGGCAGGGGTGAGGGATGCCCACATCCATCCCGTGACATGCAATGTGCTCTGCGGAGCTGTGAAATTCCCAACTTGTTGTGATTTATTGATGCCGGAGATCTCCGCTCTCCTCCTCTGCAGTTTCTCTGAGCAGAACGATTCCCAAATCAAATTGCGGCATTTTCTATAGCACCCGCTCCCTTGAATACACGAGGCACGTGGGTTAGGCAAGGAGGATAACACAATCGCAGCCGAGAAATTACAGGATGGCTTCTTTATTTGTGCTTCAAAACAAGGGGCCAGTATCTCCCAGCTCATGAAAGCAACACAGCGCTACGGGGACCAGCACCACCGGTCAGAGGGAAAGAAATCTGGGAGGAAACCAGGGGGTTTTGGAAAAGGCTGCAGATGGGGATTTTCTGGGTGAGTCTTTAGGAATGGAGAGAAACTTAAAATACACTGAAAACGTGTAATATATGCTCTAAGGGCTGGCAAAGCAGGGTGAAAGATCCAGCCTTGCTGGCCCTCCCCGCATTAGGGGAGGAAAGCAGGGAGCTCGTTTTCCCGCTAGGCTGGCGATGATACCCAGAATATTCTCCCCGGATCCCTCCAGCCTCCGTGAAAACCAATTTCCCTTGCACCAGCAAAAGCAGGTTTTATTAACAGCAATTTGAGCTCTCAGATAAATCTCAGCAAGGCATAATTTCTCCGCAAATGGCATGTCCATACTGTTACTACCTCTGCCACTCCTCACTCTGAACCATTTAGGACAATACTTACGTGATGGAGTCTATTAAGTGGGATATTTTGTGATGTGCAACAATTGCTGTCATTAAGCCTTCTCGGGGCTGCTCATTTACTGGGCAATGGCCCCACGCACCAGGAGGTGGCGGAGAGGATGCTCACCCATCCATCTCGGGTGAAACCACCTCATTTGCAGGCTGGATGTTGCTATCACCACGTCTTCATGTCCTGATCTCAGGAAAATGTAGTGAAATGGGAGCTGGTGAGTGGTGAGCAGCTGGGGTGGAAGCTGGCCAAGCAGGAGGCACCAGCATGGGGCAGGCAGGGGAGAAAAAAGCTCCTGGGACACCCAGGAGCCATCACCAAAGGTGCTTTGGGTGGAGGAGAAACTAGGCTGCTGCAAAAGTGAAGATTTTCACCTGTTTATTTACAAGCCAGAGGTTTAGGGCAGGGGTTGACTGCACAGACAGCACAGCAGGAGAGTCGCTGCCTTGTGAAAGAGGGGAATGTGAGCAGGGCAGGACCCTGCACACCTCCAATCTGCAGCAGGATGGTTCCTCCTTCCCTTACCTGGGCCATTCTACAGCCCCCAAGACCATCCCACAGCCCCTTGGACCAGCCCAAGCTCATGGTAGGCAGCTGCTGCTGCTCAGCCCTTCCCCAGCCAACCCAGAGCTTTCGGGAGAAGGCACGGGCTGCTCCAGCAGCACCCATATATCTTATTTTAATTTGAAGAATGAACAGTTTCCAGGAACTGCTCCGAAGTTAGAAACAATATGATGCTGCTGGTGAATAAGTCATGAGGGCTGGAGCCTGAATCTACATATTTATGTGCACACTCCCTCATCCGGGGGGATGATTTATAGAATTTATACAAGTGAGAATACTCCGGTGTCAAACTGCAGCCATCAGGGCTGCTCTGCCAGGGGTCCCGCTCTTCCCAAGGCTGGGCTCTGCCCCACAGAAGCCAAGCTGCCACCCCAAAGTCCCACTGCAAGGCTGGCACTGATCCCCCACCTTCAACCCACCACCCGCATGGCTCCGGGGACGTGCTGGTCCCTGCCCTCCCATCAGTGTAGGTCCCTTATTAGAGATATTTAAAACATTGCCAGCTGACAGTATCTCAGAGAGTGGAAGTCAGCAGAGCTCTATTTTCATCTGCTTGCCATCCCAACAGTTATTATTTTTCATTTTTCCTTTTTTTTTTAATTACTGAAACTTCCTGTTCCGATGAGCTCTCCCATTCTCGAGGGAGGGGGGAATATTAAGAGGTCCTTTTGCTCATCCCTGCCTTTGCCTGTGCGGCACAGTTGTGCCATTATCCTTGGGAACGCTGACTGCAGAGCACTCTGCCACCTCCCCTCTGTTTTCCACAGCATCAGAGAGTCCCGTGCCTGCGGGGTTTGCCCGTGTGCTCCCTGCTATGAGAGAAACCCAACCTAATTAAACCACAAAATTGCAACTGGCACTTTTCCTTTATTTTCCCCTTTTTCACTCAGCACTCGGCTGTGCCTTTAATTACCACCTTCAATTATTTGTCACTTCAAGGCCTAAGTCCCACTTTTGAAAACCCTCTTGCTTCAGTCAAGGGAAAAAATGATGGGAAGCATCGGAGGGCGGGGGGAGGCCACTCGGGTGAGGACCCCTGGGCACCAGTTTAACTTGAGCATGTGTTTAAGTGCTTCATTAAGTGCTCTGTGAGACTCAGAGTATCTCTGTGCCTCTGTTACCCCCAACCACACATCCCTGGGGCTGGGTTGCTCCTTTTCTCTGGGATCAGAGCCACCAGCATCATCACCCATGACACAGACATCCCCTCTCACAGCCCTGGGACCCTGGCTGGGGCACACGGAGCTCCCAGGTCCCCTCCTGCCATCCTGGCAGCACTGGAGCTGATGGTAGCCCACTACCTCTGCCCTCCCACCCCAGTGCCAGCAGCAGAAATGCCCCCAAAAATCTTTTTCCCCCTCCAAGTGCTCCCCAGGACCCTGCTGCAGAATGCATCCTGCAAGAGGGGAGTTTAAAGCCAGCACTTCTCCAGGAGGAACCACCTCGGAGAAGTGTTTCCTTCACAAGTGCCCCGAGCAAAAGAGGTCTCACCACGATCACAAAAGCATTGAGGACTTAGCTGCAGATCAAACACCTTCCTTGTCTGCTTTCAAAGACAGCTGGGGCAGCACTAAGAGCCTGGGCTTTCTCTCCCAGCAAGGGTCCTCCTCTCCTCCATCCATCAGAAGCACCTCCAAGCTTTCATGGATTAATCAGTGCCCCTGGGACTGGCCAGAAAAATGCAAAAATGGAACTAAAACCTCTCGGAGACGTTCGTGAGCTCTCGAGCCAAGCCCTGGCAGCTGCCAGACCTGCCCACGGGATGCCTGACCCTCACAACAGAGGCAGGGATGGGGAAAAGCAGCAGGATGGCACAATGGGGTAGCCCTTGCTGCTTCTCAGTGGTGGGTGCATGGATGCTCAGGCATCATGGGATGCTGAGCAGCAAAGCCAGTGCTGGGGAGCCATTTGGATTCCAAAAGAGCTTCTACCTGCTCTGTCTCTTTCTGTAAGATAAAGGGGCAAAAAGAAGGGAAAGAGTGCTTGTACAAGGAGGGGAAAGGAGGAGGATGAGTTTCCTGGGAATGAGTCCTTTGCATCAAGTGAGGAAGGGGAACGATGAAGGATTAGCACAGACACAGAAATTAAGAGTCAGAAGTAATTAGAAGAGCCTGGATTGCTGCTTAGCCCCAGAGGAACCCCTGATGACGGTGTGGGTGCTCATTAAAGAGATATAATTAGGACTCTGAAGCCCCTGCTGAGGCACTCTGCATCCCCAGCACCGCAGTCCCCGCACACACAGCTCACACTCCCCCCTCTGCTCTCGCAGGACCCTTCGCTCCACGGAGCTGGGGCACGCAGGGAAGCTGAATTTCCCACAGCCCGAATCCTGCAAGAGCCTCATCAGAGGTGTGAGGAAACGAGGAGCAAACCTGAAGCACCAGCATGGAGGGCCAGGTCCCTGCCCACCCTGCCCACACGCTGCAGGCGGCCAGAGCCCAGGGGTCGCTGCCTCTGGCTGCATTTTGCTTTTTGCAAACACCCACACAAGGGTTTTTCAGCCTAGGGCAAATGCAGTGAGCTGGAACAGGGGCTTGTGAGTTATTCTTTGGCGTGTTTGCTGCCAAACCACGCTCAGCTACAGCAGAGCAGGGCTCATCTCATCTCCCTTGGGCAGGATGATGCCAAAGGGTCATAAATCCCAAAAAAGATGAAATATGGCAAAGTTGGGGGGGGGGGGTTATTCCGTTACTTGCTGAGAGGTTCAGGTGAGGCTGCACAGCCTCTGGGAGCTGCTGTGCCATGACTTCAGCCCATGTGGCTTTGAGATGCTTTTTGATGAGGCTGTAAGGACGAGGCATTAACCCCGAGGGCAGCCCGAGCCTTGGCAGGAGCAGGCGACGCGTGGCAGAAATAATTGCCCAGACCCCACTCACCCCCCAGCTGGACACAAACCCTGGGCTGCCAAAAACCAAAGACGAGCTGAATTGTTTGAATGCAGGATGAAAACCCTCGACTGAGCTTGAACTCAACAGGGTGTTGTGAGACTTAATTAATTTATGTCCAAAAGCACTCTGAGGACATCAGATGAAAGAGGTTATTACAGGAGTGCAAAGAGAGCCTTTATCCCGCAAGGTGGAAGCAGGAGCAGCTCCAGTCACGTTCTCTCTTTAAAGAGCAAGGGGCTATTAGCACAAAGGCCAGGGATGAATAGGAGCTATTTTATTTTTTTTTATCTTGTGGAAATGATCCTGCAGCTTCTGGTGATGACGCATCATCCTGGCACAAGAGGGCATGGAGGGGGAGAAGCTCCTGGTGAAAAACAGAGAGCTAATCATTTCTTCCTAAAAGCCTGCGACGAGCAAATTGTTAAAGTATTTTACAAAATCCCCCTTCTTCCCTTCTTCTCCCCGCCCCAGGGGTCCCCCTCTCTGCCATGTGCTCCACTGAGACCCCCCCGTCCCCCTCTCCTCCTTTTGTGGTTTCGAGGCAGAGAGCCATTTCGGGTGTCCTGGGCAGGGGACAGTGGGTGCCATCGCTTGGGAGATGCTGGGAGGTGTTTGCTGGGAGATGGCAAATGGTCAGAAATTGGGATTTTCCTGCTGGGATGGGCAAAATGGGTTAGAAATCAGCCCTGACCTCACAAGAAGTGTTGTTTTGGCTCTGTTTCCCTCCTCAGGCTGGTAGCTCTCTGGTTGTTAGGGCAGGATCAGGCCTTTTTACATCTTACTTTTGTGGCTGTAGATCATGGGAACTGCAACCTGCCCAACAGGTTCCTTCCCAATGACCCTCTGAAAACCCCCCTGGGGAATTAAAAACACCCCCAGGCAGAAGCCTGAAGCTTTTGCATGGCTCAGAGGGGTCAGCAGCACCCATCCTGCCCTGGGCGAGGAGGACCAGGAGCTCGAGGTACAGGGGAGCTGGCATGGGGACAAGGATGGGGACAGGATGGATGGTGGGACAGGAGCTGCACCGGTTTCTCGTTACGCTGCTCTTGCAGCAGAGGCAGCTTTAATTGCAGCTCCACAGCAGAGATAATTTGTAGGTATGAATGTTATCCTCGTGGGCGTTCATTTTTGCTGGCTGTTTATGTGAACGGGGAGAGCTTCTGCTCTCAGGTTGATGCTTCCCAGCTGCCGAGACACCCCAGTGCAGGCACACATCCAGCTGGGAACACCTCGCCTTGCCACGGAACCCACCGAGGCAGCAGCACCAGGCAGCTTAGGGATGGATCCTCCTTCTGCTGCGTAGGTGGGAAAGGTGCCCCCAAGACGTCTGGACCACTTGGAATGTGTAGGGCAGGTGCTGTGGCAGGGAGCAGGTCCTGCTCAGAGCCAAGCTGGGCTCAGCGTGGCCCTCTGGCACCCCTGCACAGTGTGGGTCCGTGGGTGGGGAGGTCTCGCTAATGCAGTTGCCATGGAAAAATAAAAAACCCTCATCAAGATTCAGAGGAAGCTAATGAAACAATTAACAAATAGCAAAAATGGGAGAAGAGGATCGTTGTGGTGCTTCTGCTCCAACGCCCAGGGTGGGCAAGCTGTGGGGAGGAATTGACCTTGAAAGCAAAGCAATGGAAGAAGCAGGGAAATAAATCCCATCCAGATCTGAGCTGGATCATCTTCTCACTGGGGCTGGGATTTTCTGAATTTTGTTTTGCTTTCTTCCCAAAAAAAGCAGAAATGATAACTGCAGGAGAAACAGTGTCCACACAACAGGGAAAGCATCAGCACAGCCCTCTTCTGACCCAGCCACTTGAGGGACACTGGCTTGGGCTCCCCCAGGGATGGAACCATGGGATGGAGGATCCACGTGGCTCCAGGGGACCTTCAGCCACAGTGGGGACAAGGCATCTGCTCCGTGCAGCTGAGAGCTGGGGGGGCACTGGGAGGACCCCCAGTTGCATTAATTTGAGGCAGCTGGGCACCATCACAAAAGGACTGGGTTTTGGATATTAACATCCCGATGGCAAATGGCATCAACAGGGACACAAATGCTCTGCCTCCCCGAGGGCTCAGTGCTGGCTGGACACCCCATCCCCACTGCTAGCCCAAGGCTTCTTTCCACCCTGCTATGAAACACAGCACCAATTTATGCAGCTTTGCAATGTGCTCCTTCCATCTCCTCTAGACACCATTTGGCAGATCTGTGCTGCGAATGTCACAGCAGTCTTTCATAATAACTTCTCCCACCATCCCGTCAAGTGCCATGAGACGGGTGTACCATCTGCCGGGAGCCACGCCGCCGTGCACAGAGCCGCAGCCCTCCCTCGCTGGAGAAACCCTGGAAGCCTTCCCCGAGCCCACTCAGCCTGTCTCGGGCCATAACAGATCTGCCCTTCAGCAGCCCTTGCATTTCTCCCCATGTAGATGTCCCTCCTGCCCGCAGGCCCATGGACAAGAAGGTGATAAGGTCTGTGGCTTCAAGCACCTTCTCACATCTTCAGCTCTCAACCCCAACATCATCTTCCAGGGTAAAATGTCAAGGAGCATCTCCACCTACAAGACTCCATCCCTGAAATAAGTAAGCGAGCACCACTTCGAGTCACGGATAAAAGACACTGTAATCTGATTTTCTCAGGCAGGAACGTGTAATTCACTATGGAATAAAGATTTGATCAACTTGGCTGAGCACAGAGAGAGGAACTGCTGTGGAAGGGGAGCTACAAACATGGCAAGGCCAGGGAGAGAAGGGCTGACCTGGAGAGGAGCTCAGCACTGAGCCCATTGCTGCTCCAGGCTGCTCCTGCGGCCACCTCTGCCCGCTGAGCCTGACACCTCCTGGGATCAGCGGCGGGAAGGGAAGGGTTTGAACCATCACTGGCTGAGGGTTTCTCCCAGCTTTGAAAGGCAGACGAGGCAGGGAGCAGCGAGAGGAACCGAGCATCCGCACCCACAGCTGCTGGTACAAGGGAACCAGGTTTCCAAATGCTCTTCAAAAGCTGATTAAAAAGTGTTTCTCCAAGAAAGCACCTAAACAAGAGAGCAGCTCCTTGCTGGGCATCGCTGGTGCAGCCTCCTCTTGCTTGGGCTGGACAAAGCAACAGCAGCAAAGTGATTTATACCTGTGTTTGCACTGGGGGTGGGAAGAGTCTGGGCAGGAAAGGCAGTCAGTGCAGGAGAGAAAAATCTCAGGGCAGTTTAATTTTGTTGTTGATGTTGTTGCACCCAGTGTGAGCTGGGAAAGGCCAGCACAGCCCTTGCCCCCTTGCCCCTGAGGAGTGCATGGTTTAGCAGCTTGGATAATGAGAAAAAGTGTTTTCTGGGGAAAAAGAAGGGAAATGCTTTTTTTCTTGTGAGGCACTTGCTTCCTTTATGCTGCTTCCAACATTTTTTTTAATTAAAATACATCTATAACGTCACCCAGTGCTTTTTGATGCTTGCTCTCTCTAAAAGTATGATTTGGATCAATGAAAATGTCCTAAGAGCTCACGGCAACAACCTTGCTCAGCATTTTTCCACTTGAAAGAAACCCAAGGGGAAGAAAGTTTCATGGTTGTGCAAGGGGGATTTTCCAGAAGGGCTGTTCCTCACCCTGGAAAGAAGAGTGATAATACAACCTCACTCCAGAGGTTCCCATCAAGGCATATTTGCATAATTAACACTAAAATTAGTCTTCATTCTGTCCAAACAATTAGGACAGCTTGCAAAGGGAGCCTGGCAAGAGCAGAGTTTGGCCCAAGGCAAAGTGAGTCCCCACAGGGGATGTCCCCAGCTCCCCGACACGCAGCCACGGGTCCCTGGCAGAGCCAGGACCAACTTTGTGCCTTGTGATGGCCAACGCCAAGCGCAGCCAACGCCTGGCATGCCCAGGCACTCACACAGCACCGAGGGCAATGGTAATAGCAGCTAGATTTGATTTTGCCTTGAAAACACACTTTAATCAAACCTTATTGGATTAGCATTGAAATCTGAGCGTCGCTGGAACGGAGAGCTGCTGCCTCTCCACCACAAAGTCCTCCTGGCCTTTCAGCTGGGCTCTGTTTTACACATGCCTCCCACCCGCCACAATTGTGCTCGGGGCTGAAAAATCGTGAAAAGGGACTTTGGTGCCAAAGCAAAATAAAAAACCCAACCCAACCTCAGCCCCCAAAGCTGCGAAGGCTCCAGTGCGCTCGTGCTCCAGCGCGCCCGGCATCACGAGGATTTTATTCCCCCCCCCCTCCCAGCAAAATGTCAAAAATGTATTTAATGACAAGTTCTCCTCTTACAAATGAAGCAGTAATCTGTCAGAAGGGAAAATCTGCTGTAAGCTTAGAGCTCATCCCCTGACTCCTTGCCAGCAGCATCACAGCTCGCTGGCAGCTGGGCGGCAGTGGGGCCCGAGTGCCATCTACAGCAGTCCAGGGGAACTAAGAAATCCAAATCCCTGCTGTGGCTCCAGGCCCTCCTTCCCTCTGCTCCTCTGACCTCTCTGAAGACAGAAAAGGCCTGGATGGGTTTTGGGTGCTTCCCAAAATTTAGGGTGAGGCTGCGGCTGGCAGAGCTGCGGGAATCATGGCAGGGATGTGGGGCAGGTCCCCAGCAAGTTGATCAGCTCCTCAGTAAAAACACCCTGACCTTTAGTAAGAGTTTATTTTGCAACCCATGCTCACAGCAGAGACTTCAAGCAAGACACCAGTGCCCATGCCATGGGGCATGGGGAGTCCCACATGTGGCTTCTTCACCTGCACAAGGAGGAGCTGGAGCACAGGGCTCTGCTCTGGCATGGCAAAACATACCCAGGCAAGCTGATGGCACGGGGAGGAGGGGACCCAGTCGAGAGTCACGCGATAGCAGCTACCAGAAAGATCCATGGGAGAACATATGGTGTGGTTTTAAATGCACCCATAACATTTATTTAAAATACAGGCTCTAAATCTTGCCAGCAGAGCTTCACAGGAGGAAACGTTCCTTTATGCTGGAATCTCTCCTGTTGTTGCACCTCAGTCATTAAGCTTGTATTTATTTGTTTTTAGCCTAAACAAATGGGGAGTGCTACAGGGAGAACCCTGCCTAGGGTTCCCCTCGAGCCTGCAGGGTCCCAAACCCAACCTGCCCAGCTGGCTGATGGCTGTCCTCACCTGCTCACGGGGATTGGTAAACCTGGTCAAGCTCACGCTGCCCTGACACAACCTCCAAGCCATAAACACCCTGCTGCTGTGTGGAGGTGGCTCTGCTCTAGTGCCCCCTTCTTAGGACAAGAGCATGTGTCCTTTGTGCCATTGGATGGGTGGAGAGGCTGAGTCTCCAGGAGGGACGGTGCAGTTCAGCACGTCCCAGCACTGAGCTGCCCATCGCAGGGACCCATTCTCCTGCCCAGCCCTGCAGGTTTGGCAGCCACATCCCTCCTTGCCTGGGCATGAATCAGGGGACAGCAGGCGAACGGGGTTTCTAACAAAAGATCATGATGGCATCGTGGCTCCTCCAGGCAGCCCACTCCACACCCAGCGTGAACGGAAGCAGCCCGACTGCCACCAGGCACGGGGTCACCCCCAGGATCTGTCCCCTCTCCTCCGCCTTCCGCTGTGCTCTGCCAGCACCTCCGCCAGGACCCGCTCTGCCAAGGACAGAGATGCCAGGAATAGCAGGAGATGGATTTCTCATCCCTCAGCTCCACGCAGCCCTGTGCCCGCGGCTGGCAGAGGGACGATGCTCCATAGGTACCTGGCACAGCCCCTCGGGTGGGTGACACATGGGAGGCTGTGCCCCCCAGCACCCATCCTGCCAGTGGGAGAGACCTGGAAAGGATTGGGGGGAGCTGGGGGCAGACCCCAGGGCTGGCTGCACCCCACATTCTGCTGCAGGGGCTGGAGTCTGGCTGCATCTCGGTGCTTTTTTTGGTGTCCAATGGCAGTTGCACCATCTAGAGGAGAAACGGGTCCCGGAGTACCAAACCCAGGCGGGCAGAGGGAGGAGAGGAAAAGGATGAGCAGAGCAGAGATGCAAATCCTTCAGCAAGGCACGGCGGGAGCGATTTCAGGGTCTCAGGAATGCACCCAGATGGCCCATCTATCCCAGAGAATGGGAACGGGGGGAATAGGGTTCAATGATGTTGGCACTGCCTGCTTTACGTGACTGATCTCTGTTGGCTGCAAGGAACAGGGCGAGGGAAAGGGGAAAAAATAAATTAAAAACGTTCAGCCTGCAGACAAGCTGACTGCACACCCCCGAGCTGGGAATCAACAGCCCTGAAAGCAATTTCATCACTCAGCTGGACCTGTATCACTTCTCTCTCTCTGACCAGATGTGTCAGTGACACTCATACAAAACCACAGTGGAGGTGTGAGGGGGTGATGCTGAGACCCATCCTCCCGGGATGGCCTCCCGCCCTGGCAGCAGCGCTGCTCCCCCCTGCACCCCCAGCTCCCCACAGGGTGCTGAGGCCAAGCTGCTGCCCAGCCCTCCAAACACACAGCAGCTTTCTCCCCTCATGCTGGAGATATCCCTGGAGAGAGATCTGGGGACCAAACCATCAGGGCCATGCCCACAGGTACCCAGAGGAGAAGGAGGCTGCACACTGTGGGTTGGCTGTGCTGGTGCACAGCAGCTCCCAGGGCCGGGGGCTGCCCTCTGCCACCCACCTGCACCCCCACCTCCTGCCTCATGGCAGCCAGATGAGCCTATGCTCTGCTTTTCATTGCCCTAGCACAGGGTGTGTGGGCTTCACCCTCCTTTGCAGCCTCCTGCAGCAGAAGGAGACGTAGGAGCTCCATGCCCACTGATTATTTTTTTTGTCCCGCTCAGCCCCTCGCAGATTGTGCGAGTCACAAGGAAGCGTTGATCATATCCCAAATACAACCACTAACACATCTCAGCTCTCAATCTGCTTCGTTTGCTGACACCCAGTTTTCTCCTCCTCCTCCTCCTCCCACGAGCTCCTCGCAGCCGGTTCCTTCCTCCCAGCCAGCAGCACGGATGTCTGCAAGCTGCTCCGGCTTTCCCAGCCCACGCCTGGCTGCGTGCAGGGCTCACCCGAGCCGATACCGACAGCCCGGCTGCTGCCTCCGCTCCTTCCCTTCCACCCTCCTGGGTTTCCCGAGCTTTGGCCAAGCTGGGTGGCAGGCAGGGAAGCCTGGCCACGGGTCAAACCCAGCCCTTCCCCTGCACTGCGCAGGGGTCGGTAAGGAGCAAGAAAACCGCAAAGCACATCAGGTGCTCCACCGAAGTCGCCCGGGGGTGCCCTGCCTCAGGGATGCTCCCGAGCAAGCAGCTGGTCAGGAAAAGCACCCTGTGAATGCAAGACATGATAATTGTGCTGGGACTTCTCAGCAGACGAGCTGGAGGAGCAGTAATGAGGGGAGCAGGAGAACAATGCGTTTTCTTTTCCTTCCCCTGCCCCCTTAAAGCTCTCAGTAATTGCAGCGCAAAGTCAAAGCAGAACAGCTTCCTTTTGAAATCTGTACCGAGCACAGCATCTCGGTTTTATTATGGCTTTTCCTCATGTAGCAGGGAAGGTATCTGTCCCACTGTGCAACTTTGATCTTGCCCTTTAAATATGCCATTTTGAAGCTCACAGACCCCTTTTCATCACCTTCCACCTTGGCTCATGGCACCTAATGCCTGCGTTGGTATCCCAGCTTGTGTCTGAAATCAAAGCGTTGCTGTGGGAAACTCTGCACGTGTTCATTAAAAAGAAAAAAAAAGACTGATTTTCTGCCTCTGAATGAATCCCCAAGCCCTGAGATGCAGGAAATATCTGAGCTGTCCCGGCACCTTGCATCTGGCTTGGCACCAACCTTCAACAACTCAGCTCCAGCTGCTCATCCCCAAGAAGATGATGGATGAGGTGGAAAGAGGTCCGTCCGTGCAACCACACTTGATCTAAAATATAAACATGCTGTAAAACCCTGCAGCATTGGGGCAGGAGGCACTGCCTGGGAATGCTCAGCCTGCAGCCCTGAGAGGAGCTGGCAGTGGCTCTGGAGGACCCACAGCCGGTAAAGCCTGGGCCAGGGCCAGCAGCAAGTCCCCATTTGGTGGCCCGGTGAGCACCACACCACCCAGTCTGCCCTTTTTTGGGTAGAACCCATAGGCAAACGTACAGCTGGCACCCTAGACAAGTCATCCCAGCTCCTGGCTTCTCATACTCTCTTCTCTGCGAAGTCCCAGGAACTAGAGGGAACTGTGCTGATAACAGTCTGACACCTAATGGGCACAGCCAGAACTGTGACAAGAACGGGATCCTGCTGGAAGTGTCCTCGTGGGAACACCGGCAATACTGCCTCAGAGCAAAGCCCATGGAACTGGACAGAAAGGGAAGACTTGGAAACTCTTAAGAGCCCATACGACACATTTTCAAGCTTGTAAATATGCAAAATTTATAATTTTACCTAGATAGGAATGAGTTTTATGAAAACTATCAAAAGATTCTGGGTACAGAACATGAGAGAGGTGCCATCATTTCCTTTGACGTTTTACAGGGCTCTGCCATGCAATAGCAAGGAAAGGTCAGGGTTGCAACCGAACCTTTGGGCACTAAATTGTTTTCTCAGGTTTTATTCTTATGCCAGGTACAGTGGGAGTTACTACTGCATGCCCACTGATTACAAGCCAAGTGGTTGTGCTCCTCAGAGACCACCAGTGGTGTTTGGTATAATGGTCAGTAACAAATGGGAAATTCACCAGATTTTACTCAAAACCATTAAATGGATTCTGTAACCGTGCCTCTGTGCTTGCTTCCCACTGGATGTGTTTCACTGAGCTGGTGGGTTCCTCTTAAAAAAATCCCACATCTAAAGGCAATTTACAGCCGTGATGTTTTTCTAAGGCAAGATACAGTGGGGCTTCCTGGGACTCAGCTCCACCAAGAACTGTCCTCAGACCTCCTCCTGCTCTCAGACCTCCTCCTGCCCCAGATGTTCCTTCCCTGGGCAGCATCCAGCCCTGCTGTGAGGAAGCCCACACCCTCCCTGCTCTAGTCAGAGTGTAAATGGAACTGTTCGATACCCAGCGCTGTTTGCTGGCAGCTTTCACCAGCATCTCTGTTCCTTTTTTTCTAAATTAGATCTTTCTATTATAACTTCAATGCCTCATGAGTCTCCTTGGCATTTATTAAATAACAACTAAACTCTTCAATTTACGATGTTGTTACATGATCCAGTTGTACTCCATCTAACACACCGCCTGCGATCAGACTGAAGGAGCTGAACGGGGTGGGAAGACACAGGATCAGGGCTACCACCATGACCTGCTGCTCCAGGAGACCTGCTGCCAGATGTGCCCTGTGCTCACTGCACCTCATAGCATGAGCAAATTCATGCAAGGAAACAAGTGCTCAAGCCACACCTGAGCTCCGTTTTGAACCAGAGGCAAGCAGCCCACTTGATTTATTTTAAAGCCAACGCTTGCTCTGCTTTTCCACAAAGGTTTTGAGCCTCCTGAAGCCCAGTGGAGTCACAGGATATGTGAACCCCGAATATTGACTGTGCTGAAGGTTCAGACTGGACTCCATCACCTCTTTTCCCTGTCACTGCTTCCACCAGAAACCCAATGGTCACAGCAGGATTTCACTTTTGTGCATTGGTTTTGCCCCCAAACCCAAAGACATGCTTGGGGAGAGCAAAACTGCCACCAGCAGAGGAAAAGGTTTGCAGAACCCAAGGCTATCGACTTCCCTTGTGTCCTAGACACGACTGTACCCTTGGCCAGTGTTGGGTATGAGTCACATTCCCAACGAAACAGCAGCAAGCAGAAGTGCCTGGTGCTTTAACACAGCTCCATGTGAGAACCATAATTGGCCGTGAAGCCACCAGTTACCTGCCAACAGGAAGATCTGAGAGGCAAGTCCTTTTAATCTTACTATTTTGTTTTTAATCTTGTCCCTTTTCTTGCTGGAAAAAAGAAAGCCAAGCCATCACCTGAGCTTCAGCTTCAGCCTCTGAAACCCACAGCAGCTTTTGCCTCTAATGTACCCGGAGCCACCTCTAACGAGCGCCTGTTCCGGCCCCCTGCAAGAAGCTGCAAATGGGCAGAGCAGATCCTGATGTGGAGGAAGATGTTTCATTCTGAAAACATGAATGTTTCCCTGCCATTCCGGCCATCCTAACAAGGGCTCCAATTAGTGCTTGTGACTTTGTCATCCATCCAGCGGGGACGGGGGCCACTGCTCTCATTTCCGCAAAGATCACGGATCAGGAAGACAAATCATCCCTAATGGGACCTCGGGGAGAGGCTCCGCTCTTCTTTCAAGGCTGCACACGGAGGCAACTTGCTCTGCAGAGCCACAAAATGCCACCTCCACTGGTAACAGCAGAGCCCCCCAGCAGCAGCCAGCCTCCCCCCTCCCAAGCAACCGCATGTGCACAAAACACTGACCAGGCTTTTGGCCACAGCTGTAATTTTATAGTGCATTCACATGTAAATGGCCTGAGAGGGTACATGAATACAAGCGCCCTTTTTTTCTGCTGGTGTGGCATTAGGAGGAATATGGAGAAAGAAGCAAAGTTTCCTCACCTCCGGGTTGCAATTCTGCAGCTGGGGAAAAGCAAGCTCATTGTTTCTCTCCTTCTGCACACAGATGCTGGCTGTGGTGTTTTCAGCAGGCTTGTTCAAGTGAGCCATTGCAGAATAGAGAGGCATATTGCGTATCCCAGGGACAAGAACACACAGGCAAATGTCTTATCGGCTCCGTTTGATCTATTCTAAGAGCAGGAGATAAATTAATATCAGTTGCTAACTGTGTCTGATGGTTGGAAACGTGGTCAGACCCAGTTTGGTGGGAAAAAAAAATAGAATGTGAGGTTGGAGTCCAGGAAAGGGCACAATTCCTCAGGGAATGAAAATCCATGTGCTCCCCAAAACAAGCATCTCCGGAGGGAAAGCAGGTGGAAATCTGTTGTGGGCATTCGTCAGCCCCACATCTCATGATGCGTTACAAAAACATCTGAAGAGCCTTGGAGCTCAGAGCCACAGTGTCCAGCACCCACCCAGCACCGATACTGGGGACAGGATCAGGGCAGGTTCAGTCTAGCTGTGTTGCCAGCTTCAGCAGTGCCTTTTCCTTCCGCAAGGACAGAACGGATTCACCTTGGAGCCTGGCTTCAGCGTTCAACACTGCATCAGGAAACTGCCCTCTTACTCAGGTTAAATCTCTTCTGAGCTGTGCCATGGTGCTGCACCGTGCTGTCAAACAGCAACATCACTCAAGCAAAGCATCTGGAGCTCCGGATGGAGACACAGAAACTGAATAATTGTATGTGATGACACCTATTAAGGATAATGGGCCTGATTCTGACATCCACCACATTCTTATGTCCTGGGAATAATTCCCCTCATGCCAGAGAAGCCCAGTGGGGTGTCAGCACGGTGCCTCGTTTGCACTGTCCCAAGTTGTCACCCCATTTTCAGCCTGGGACCCTTGGTACCTGCTGTTCCCCACTGCTGTTCACTTGACATTCCCTACCCTGAGCATTTTCCCTGGGATTCAGCCAAAAAGATGCCGGGTTCCTCTGTGGCATCAGAGGTGCCCGAGCACCATGGGGGAAAAAACGCACTGGCAAAGTGAAAATAGGCAGCACTTGGGGTTAAGGCACCAGAGGTTTTGGTTTGCCAGAAACTAATGGGAATGGTTGTGAATATTTACAGAGCCAGAGCTCTGACTCACTCCGTGCTTTTTAGGGAATGAGCTGGTGAAAGGGGTGTCCCAAAGGGAAGGGCTGTGCAGCTGGGCTCCGCTCTGGGAGCACAGGGACGCCGGGACACAGCTGGGAATTCCTCAGGGAATCGGAGAGCCAACAGAGCACCGAAACCCTGCTCTTTGCCTACAGGGAATCCCCAACACCCCGGCACCCCAGGAGATGGAGCACCGGCCTCTTTGGCTTCTGAACAAACCGGCCTTGGCTCCCCTCACCCCAGCTCTCGTTTTGCACCCCCAGATTTTGGGGTTTGGGGCAGTCACGCTGCATTTTGCCGATGTTCTGCGTTGTCCCCACGTTCCCAGTTTGTCCCCATCCTCGGCAGCGCCCACCCCGGCCCGGGGGAGCTCGGCGGTGCCTCCTGCGGGCTGTCCCCGCCTGGGGTCCCGCAGCGAGCGGGTGCCGGCCCCTGGGGCTGCGTTTGCCAAGGCCCCGGCCGGGCAGAGCCGCTCGGCACCCGCAGGATCGGGGCTTGGGCCTCTCCCCGGCCTGCGCATCGCTCCCCGGGCTCAGCCGCCCGCCCCGCTCCA
>VZRW01013715.1:730348-742385 GCA_013398125.1 Aegotheles bennettii | reverse complement strand
TGGGTCTCCCTTCATGTCCCCTCACAGCCCCTCTGGGTGTCCCCTCGTGTCCCCTCACACAGTCCCTGTAGGTGCTCCCCTGTTGAGTCTCCTGCCCTGTCCCATCACACAACCCTTGTGGGTGTCCCCTCGTGTCCCCTCACACCCTCTGTGGGTGCCCCTCGTGTGGGTGCTTTCTCATATCCCCCCCCTGGCTGTCCCCACATGCCCTCAATGACTGCCCCCTGGGTGGGTGTCCCCTCATGTCCCCAACGGCCCCTCTGGGTGCCCCCTGGGTGGGTGTCCCCTCATGTCCCCTCACAACCCCTTCATGGGTTGGTTGTCCCCTCGGTGGGTTGTCCCCTCATGCAACCCTTGTGGGTGTCCCCTCATGTCCCCCCACAGCCCCTCTGGGTGCCCCCTGGGTGGGTGTCCCCTCATGTGTCCCCCCAGAGCCTGCACCCCTGGGTGGGTGCCCTGACCTGAGCAGTGCTGGGACAGGAGAGTTCATCCCAGTCCCGTGCAATTCCCAGCGTGTTGTACCTACCCTGCATGGGAACTGTGGAAATAGGTTAATAGGAAATAAGTTGGGTTGGTTTTTTTTCACGAAGCTGGGAGCTGAAGTGTGTTAATTGCATTTCTTCAGGATAATTAGGTATTCTGATTTCTGTCTTTTTGATCCTTAGCTGTTTATTACACGGAAAAATGGTTTTAATGTGTTGGAGGCTACTTTAGGAATTGTGCATGTGTTCATGTGTTACCCTCTGGGTGCCCCCTGGGTTGCTCCTGAGACACCTCCCCGGCTGGTTCAGGAACAGTCAGGAGCACTGCGCTTTTTTGACTCACGTGGAGCAAAAGTCACCCCAAAAATACTTCAGGTTGACCAAAAAGTGGAAGTTAAAATGTGTATTGGCTTGCTGCAGGTACCAGCCAGCAAGGAGGCTTGTTCTTGATCACTATACCTCAAATTTTAATTCCTCAGGGATGATGTTTAGAGGTGAGGAAAAGAAAATCAGAGCTGGATGTCCAGAGCTTGGGTGAAATGCATTCTGCTAACATGTTCTGCAGCAGAGAACCAGCAAATGGAGCAGCAGAAGCATTGTCAGTGGTGTGTTTGGAGATGTTCAGGGTGACTCTGCCTTGGTCAGTAAAGTTTGAAGACACAATGGTGAGAAAACTGATCCCTTAATGCAAGCCCCAGAATAATTTTGACAGAAGCATTTGTCATGTTAAATATAATGTTCTTTCTTGGAGCACTGTGTCTCCTTTTAAAAGTGATGAAGAATTGTGTTCCCTGGTTGTCTGTTATCCTGTTCTCAGTGGCAAATAAATGTACTAAGTTTTAAAGGGTTTAGAATCATTAATTCTTTAAAACACTTATTGCCACTGTTTAATTTGCAGGGAGAACTGGAGAATAACTGACAAAGGCGAGGTCAGAGAGGCTTCCGAGGCAGAAGGAGGTCTCTGTAGGTCGGTAGAGCCCAGTGCCAAATCTCAGTGTTTGAGTGGGAAACTGCAACCCGGGCTTGAAGAACCTCTCAGCTGCTGTAGCTTTTTGTTGGGGCTGCTGTACGCCTTGTGTCAGCCAGGTACTGTTTAGATCCCACCAAATGATGCTGCAGGTGAGACCTTCAGCCCTCATGGGACTGCATGAAGGTTGTGAACTTTTTGGGGACTTATCAGGCGTTTTCTGGATGGCTTTTTTCACTAGTCCATAAAACTTCTTTCTGTTCAGGGTTTCTACTATGATACAAATAATGGTTCATCATTTTCATCCTGTCTTTGCAAACTCCTCAAGATTTCTGTTTGCCAGGAGCTTCTATCCTGCAGTGAGGCCAGGATGATTGATGCCTCAGGGTTATTGCTGTATAGTATGTTTCAGGAAGAAATAAAATAAGCTGGGTTTCCTTCTCTTTGAGCTGCCCCAAGCCCCTCAGCTGTGTGTGTTTAATGCCAAACCAGAACTAGTAAAAGCTGTCTCGGGCTAGTGTGTGAGTTGGGCATCACACTAACACAGTTAACTCTGTGCTTTGAGTAAGAGTGGGTTGGTGTTCCACCCTCTCAGATCATGGGCAAGCTTGCTTCACATTCACCCATTATTTACCGTGTGGACACAGCCAGCATTGTTTTCATCATAAAACTGAAAAGCTGAGCTATGCGTGGTGGGAGCCCTTTCAAAAGGGCAATTATCCCAAAGGAAACACAGGGAGCACAATATTTAGCAGGGTTCTCCGCTCCCACCAATTCCACTTAATTATGAAAGCTTCCCTTAAAATTGTTCTTTCTCTCTTGCCACGAAGTTTGTTGCAAAAATATCCAGGCAAGATTAGTGCCTTAATGTCACTAGTGTCTGATTTACCTGTTAAAGTGATACTGAGGACTAACTCCTGTGATTATCTGGCACAGTAAGTCTGAGTGTTACTAATTTACAATTTATGTTACCAGGATTATTGCCTGGAACTTCAGGAGGGTCGATACATAATAAATATTTTTTCTCTTTCTTTATTGTAGGATGGAAGAGAGACAAGTCTGAAAAACCGTTCCGTGTGGACTTTGCTGTTGTCTGCTAGAATGTTCCTTATGAATGCTTGTCCTCTGGTAGCTCTTCAGACAAAATGGGAGTCCTTTGGACCAGCAAGGAGTTGTAGATATCCTGTTTGCTTCTCTGAAGCTGAAGGGGACGTCACTAGAACCTCTGTAAGTGCAAAAGTTCAGATGATCATAAACAACCTGCAAAGTCAAGAGTCTCCCCTGGGTATGAACAATGAGTATGATTGTATTATGCAGAAGAAACAAAAGGGAGAAAAGGGCACGAGTAACAGAGTGGCATCTAGCACCACATTGCTGCAGAAGCATCCTCAGTACACCCAGGGCGGTTGCCCCGCTGATTCAGACGACGCTGAAGTGGAAGAGAACGTGGGGTTTGGGCCTCTCCTGCTCGATTCTGATAGCGACGATTCTGTTGACCGAGGTATAGAAGAAGCCATTCAGGAGTACTTGAAAGCGAAAAGCAAAAGTGACCAGTCCTTGCAAAGGAATGCAGAGTGTTCCGAAAATAGAAGTAGAGACAAAAGGTTTAAGAGAGAATTCTCACAGAACAAAATGGCCAGTAACCTGCTCCCTGTGAAATTTCAAGCTGAGATGCTCTCTGAAGAGTACCTGTCTGACCACTTGGGGATTGGTAAAAGGCTGCAGCCTGCTTCCCCTCAGAGCATCAGCAGCGATGACTCTTTTGAACAGAGCATACAAGCTGAAATAGTGCAGTTCTTGAATGAGAAGAAGCAGCAAGAAATCAGTAAATGTGTGATCGTGGAGGATAAAAAAGATTCCCACGTGAGAGCTGTCCTAAAATGCAACAAGGAAACACCAAGCAAAACAAACTGTGGTGCTATAAAGCAAGGCTGTAACACGCTCCTCTTGAGGCACCATCCCAAGCTGCAGAAAGGCAGCATGCAGGCCGAGTGTCTGCAGGCTAAAACCCGGGAAGAGCCTGGTGATTTCAGCCAAGTGAACCAAGCGTATCTAGAAATGGCCACAGCCAGCCAGCCCTGGTTAGCAGAGCCAAATGAAGGAAGTGGAGCTAATTACTGGGAGACGAGGGGAGCGCTGACGAACGAGAGCGCGCACACGTCTGACTCGAGTAGTGATGATGGCATTGAAGAAGCCATTCAGCTTTATCAGCTGGAGAAAATCAGGAAAGAGGCAGGTCATGCAACAGACTGTGTCCCTTTGCAGAGGGAACAATTTGACACAAAGGGTATGGCGGACATTTCTGCAAGCCTGACAATTAGCTCAACAAAAAGTGCCTCACCAGAAATCCGTAAAAGCCCCACAAGCAACAAGAGAAAAGAAATCAACTCAAAGTCATCAGAATTAGAAAGCACCAGCAATGAATTTAACGAGCTGTTTAAACCACTGAAAAAAGCCAGACATTTTGCACCTCCGGAAAACAAGATCGCTGCTTGCGAGCTGACGCTGCAGGCCTCTTGCAGAGCAGACACATCTGCAGAACTCATGTGTGCAGAAGCCATCCTTGATATTTCCAAAACAATCATGCCATCCCAAATGGGAAGTGACAGCAAATCACTCCATGCAGACTCCTTCTTTTCTCCCCAGCTCCTCTCGTCCTCCCGTTGTGAAAGTGACAGCAGCCTGGTGGACAGCGATGATAGTATAGAGCAAGAAATCAGGGCTTTTTTGGCTCTGAAAGCACAGTCGGAAAGCCTTGGAGCAAAGCCTTCCAGCCTGTCACATTCAATCCAGATGCCTTTGCCTTCGGATCGAAACAGCCTCACCGGGACCCTTGAGCCTTCTCTTCCCAAAACACTGAAGCTGTCACTGAGTCGTAGAAGGAGACTTAAAAGGGAAGACAGAATAGCAAAACAAGGTGCATCAAAACCACCTGAACATCAGGAGACAGGACTTTTCCAGCCAGGTAACTACTCAAAATTCCCTGTGGTCCCAGAGACGTGTGCCTTGAGCAGCCCTGCAGGACTCTGTGATGCTCAAAGGCTCAGTAGCAAAGAGGCCAGGCAGCAGCAGCTGATACCTTCTGAATTATCCGGATCTGCTGGCAGATGTGTGGCCTTGGACTCTGTAAATCCTTTTGTGGAGGTTCAGAGCAGTGCAAGAAAGCTCACAAAAAGTACCACTCAGACTCAAGAGAGGGATGATTCGGATGATGAGAGCAGTTCTCTCGATAGTGATGAGGACCTTGATAGTGCTATCAAGGACCTTTTGCGGTCTAAAAGAAAATTAAAGAAGAAGTCCAAGGACCAGAAATCTCAGTGCAAGAAGAGAGTCAGGTTTAGTGAGACGGAAACTCAGCTGCTAGATGAATTTAGTAGCCTGCAACAAAACGAGTGGAAATGTAAAAATCCCCTGCTATTGAAAAGCTGCCTCTCAAAACCTAGAAAAGCTGTGAAAGAAAATGCAATGAGAAATCCTTCAGACAACATAAACGTCAAACTGGCCAGTGAAAAAACAGAGACCGTGAAGAACTTGGAGTTTAACTTACAGCTTAAAAAGCGACATAAACCTAAACCCATTTCAAACCAGAGTAACCTGCAGGTGGCTAAAACCAGAAAATGTACTTTCACGGCTGCATCAGATGCTGATGACAGCAGCTCGGTGGACAGCGATGACAGCATCGAGCAAGAGATTAGGAAGTTTTTGGCAGAAAAGGCCAAAGAGTCTGCAAGCAATTCAGAGGTACAAAAAGATGATGCAACTCTGGACCTGTTGAGCGTGACCAAACAAACTGCTAATAAAGGGAAAGCAAAGCAGCAGCTGGGTGAGAATGAGGCTGAGCTCATGCTGGCTCAGAGTCAGGAGACTGAGGTATCTCAGCAAGCTGAGGAGTTGAAGAGCTCTCAGAGAACGGAAGGGAAAAGTGCAATGTTACACAGCAGTGGGAAATCTGCTTCCTCTGTGGAGAATGTTAATCTTCATACTACTGGTCAGTCGAAAGCTAAGCAGGGAGCGGTGGGGGTTAGAGGTGTCGCTGGTGGGGAGTTATCTGGAAACACAACAGGTAAAAAGGGTGTCCCTCATACAGAGCCTGCTCAGAAAACCCTTCCAACTAAAACCAGCAAAAATGAAGGTGGTAAAGTACGGAAAGTAGGTAATGCAAAGTCCAGATCTAAAAGAAAGAATACCTTCCACCTGAAAATTTCCAGTAAATTTATTGCGGGTCTAAAATATGCTCGGGACAGGAAAAAATCCATGCTTCTGAACAAGAGGCTGAAAGCAGAGCGTCTGCTCGCCCAGAGCAGTGCATCAGGAACAGAGGGAACTTCCCAGGATACAGACATACTTACCCAGGGAAGAGAAGCCCCCTTGCCAGAAGGTGAATTCAGTGGGGAGTGTACTACAGCAATAAAAGAATCCGATTCTTCTCAGAAGCTCACTGTGGAAGAGTTGAGTCCCCATGCAACAGAAACCTGTGAAAGACTGGAGGCTGCTCCTTTGTGTATCAAAGAGGAGGCAGAAGGTTGCATAGAGGCAGATGCTTCAGGAGCACAGTCAGATTCACACCCGAGTTTCCCCTCGCAGGAGCAGAGTGTGGCAGCAGTAAAAGTGGATAAGATTTGCAGAGGAACATCCATACACACACAGATGCGGGTTGAGGAAGGAGATACCCACAAAGACAGCTGTGCTGATTCAGATTTAGATCCCCCATGCCCTGAAGGCAGTGTGGCAGTGGGAAAAGCAGATAAAGGTAGCAGAGACACCTCTCTGCTGAGTATACAAGTGTGCAGTAAGAGGGAGGATAACCAGCAGGAGAAGAGGCCAGATCCGAGTTTAGATTGTCCACTGCAGGAACCAAACGTGACAGCAGTAGCAGTGAGTAAAACTAGTGGAGGAGCAAGTACAAATAACACTGTGCAGGTGTGTGTTAAGAAAGAAAAAGTTACCTGTGAGGACAGTGACAGACAGGAAGAAATTCAGGTGTCCAGCTCCAGTTTGGAAGGAAAAACCCCTGTCCTGCAGCATAGGGAAACTGCTTGTGAAGTGGACCAAGAGCAGGAAGTTTCAGGCAAAAACTGTGCAAAATTTACTGATGTACCTGCAGGGATCTGCCCAGATTCCCTCTTGAAAAGAAAGGTTTCAAATCTGTAAGTACACTTTTTTTTTACAGTAACAGTCTTTTTAGAAAATAACTAAGATCGTAATTACCTTGATGAAACTTGAGACAGGAAAGGAGAGGCAGTGGGAGACACTGATACCTGTACATCATATTCACAGTAATGTGAAAAATGCTTCTATTTAACAGGGATACCACGGATAAACAGACATAGTTTTTGTAGATTTTTGTAAATTATTTAAAGTGCTCTAAGGAAATATTTTTTATAATGATTTTTAGGGCTTGCATTACCCCAGGATGCCGTAGCTACTGTAGATAAGATACTGGTTAATCACACTTCAAATCATGTGGCCTCTAATCATATATCAAAAGGAAACCTGTTTGCTCATGGAATATATTTGGCAATCTTAAGAGATCCCAGGAAAATACAGTGTTTGATAGCAACGCTGTGCTTTTGAAGCAGATTATCTGGCATCTGTTCCTACCCGAGCTGCCTTAGGACAATCCTGTGAGGTTGTTTGATGCAGGGGTTTCAGTTCTCCCACCTGAGGAGTGTTGGGCGAGTTCAGTAAGTGAAGTCAGCACAGCTGTAGGTGTGGAAATCCATCCTCACAGAGACAAATGCAAATTCAGGTAGCTGAAGTGGATCAGTCTGTCTGCGCGTCCTGTGGAAAGCGATCTCGGCAGCTGCTGAAAGCATCCCGGAAAGTGAATCCCCGAAACCTCCCACTGGCAGGTGATGCACAGCACAATTGAGTTCGAGGAAAGTGAAGGAGCACGTCCGTGCCTGTGCAAGACAACAACTTCTGTGGGCTTCACCAGAGCTACACACTGCTGGGCTTGCAAGGCTGGAACAATCCCTCGTTGCTCTCAAGTCTAATTCCGATGCCCTGCACTTACCCAGAGGTGGCTCTTGGTTTTCTGAACAAACTTCCTGGAATTGAGTGCCCTTACTCTCCTTTTTCAAAAGTGGTTTCTAAAACGTTACATTTCTGTGAACTTTTCATCTGCAGTTTTTGTGCAATAGGACTAAGCTAGGTTTGCTGTAGGAAGTCCCTCGTGTAAATGCCAAGGATATTTCCAGCACTGATCTTTCATACTCTTACTGCTTTCTCTGCGTCTGTTTCCAGCAGCCAGAATAAAGTGATTTTTCACTACGATCTTTTTATTTGTACTGACTTTAAACAGGATTGAAGTAGCGTGTTCACATCACGCCAAAAAAAAAAAGTGCCCTCACACTGTTTTCACTGAAAAACCCAAAAAGTGTGAATTCAAGGTGTTGGCTGGTTCCTCCTTTTCGTTTGTGTGTAGCGAAGTCCTTTGAGTAGTTTGTTCTCGCATCTTGTCCCTGTGAATTGATCTGATATTCTCTTTACCTGGCCTTCAACAGAACTTCTCTCCACCAAACCACCACTCTGTGTCACTTTATTTCTCGGTCACTTCAGCAAGTCTTCCTGGAGGCTGGCCTTACTGGTGCAAACTGGAGCGAAAGCAGCCAGGAACGGGTCCGGTATCACATAGCATCCCCCGGTGTGGTCACATCTGCAGAATATTGACAAACTATGGCGTAGCATAGAGTAGGACAAGTAACCGTGGCATGTAGAGAGATAAACAACATCCTTTGTGTGTTTATACTGTTGTGCAGTTACATTTTAAACACGTTTATAGTGGTCACTTGGCATTTCTTACCGCCCGGCCACCTTTTTTATAGTCCTCGGGTTGGTTAAGAGATCAGTATGTTAAATCATCTCATTTTTGTGGTAGGATACCTTGGAAAAGTGGTTTTTTTTTACTTAGCTCACATGCCTGCGGTCCATTTACCCAGGCATGGATTTTGTCTGCCTTGATTCAGTTGCAGAATTCAGGCCTTTTGTTTGAAACTAGGTAAATAGGCTGGTATTTTAAAGTAGAAGTTTTCTGAGTACCTTGCTTTAAAAGGATTAAACTGTATACTTGATTTTAATAGAGATGATGGAAGCACTATGTACTGTTTGTATAAAATAAGCTGAATGTTTCTGCTTAAAAGTTTCCAGTAAATCAACCTTGAGACCTACAAGGAGTCGTGTGCCCCCGTCGATGTGTCTGTGTTCTCACTACTACTCGTGAACCGGTTCAGTTCAGATGCAATTCCGATTACCTTGTGCTTTAAATCAAACCTAATTTCAAACAGCACTTTTTTTAAATCGAGAAACTTGATTTGTATATAGGAAATGGTGTACATTGATGAGTTTATAATGTTTAATAAATGGGGTTCTGACCATGGACCGTGAAACCAGAGTGCTCCTATGGTTTGTGTCATCGTCTTGAGTGAGTGGTGGTTTTGTGTTATCTTTTTTGTCCCCTCTTGACTGTACTCTGAAATGTGCTGGTCATGTTTGTGAGGGAAGGATGTCATCCTTGCAGATGATCCCAGCACTTGAGTTAGCTGGGAACAGGATCTCCCTTCACCTGCTGCTCTCCCTCCTTTCCTCCTATTGTCCGCAGCCACCCGCTGTCCGAGGCTGTGACCTCCCGTGTGACAATAGCGTGTGGTTTCCTTCTGGCTGTGAAACAGGATCTGGATCTTTAAAGATGTGGCTGTTTAAGGGAATGCTATTCTTAATTTTTTTAAAAAAGGAGAGTCTACAAAGTATATAGTCAAAAATATTGTGGGTATTGGGGGGGGTGAGAATGGTGCTTGTCACGGTGGCAAAGCCCTGACGGCAAAGGGGTTAAGATGAGTTACAGCATCCTGACTGAGTTCCCAGATAAATCTGTGCTTGCTCACAACTTTGAAAAAATGTATATTATTTTTGTGATGGGCTGTTTTTCTGTGCTTCACTCTTCAAGGATCCTCAGAAGGACCACAAGCGCTACCTTCATTACTTATAAACAGTTCTTCACTACTATTTTAGGAGCGTGTGTTTTGCCGTGTGGCTGCATTGTGTACAAGTGAAGAACACACCATCCCTGCTGCCATTTCTTTTATTAATGTATACACTTCTTAATTTTTCAAACCTTTAGGAACTGCAGATTGTCTTGGTTTGATATTATGGCCTCACAGAATTTTATCTGCAAACACAAAAATAGTGCTTTCAAAATACAGAGCAGAAAGAGACTGTTTGGGGCAGATTCTTTGCAGTAAAATGTGCATCTTTAGGATGAGACTTTGAATTGGTACAGGTATTTCTTAAAAATAATTAAAGAAAAAATGTGTATTTGATCTCTAACACCTGAACAACCAGGTTGCTATTTCTTAAGCCAAATAAAATAGGGAATTGTAGGGGAGTAAACACAAGGAAAATACGTTTTTGACTTAAATATGGTGAGTAGTCTCGAGCAAATCAATGTGTAGGGGGCTGCTGGCAGCTGGAGCTTGCCCGTTGCTCCCTTCCCAGCAGTCCCCAGTGGAAATGAGTTGGATAATCTTACCCCAATTACAGGGTAATCTCAGGATACAGCCTCTGTGAGGGTGACGCAGAACTGTTCAAAGGAACTGGTTTCAGTTTAAGAATAAAACAAAAAAGGGAAGAAATTGTGGCAAGGAAGAAGAGACGTGGGTGCTTTTATGTGAAGTATGGAAACAAGCAGAAAATATGTGACAAAAGCTACTAAATTTATATATCTAAGAGGCAGTCTTGTTTCTATTCCACCCACAGAAAAATGTGGATAAAAATATGTGTGGAATTGTCACAATTGTTTGTATTAATTCAGCACTTCATGTTATTTTTCATTTCAGGAGGAGAAAGGGAACTCACAAGAAGCTCAAGGTATTGTCTAGAGTCGAGCAGAACAGCAGCGAGTGACAGAGGGTGGCTTGTTTATTTTCTTATGTTCAATATTTAAAAAGTTAACTGTTCAGGCCCATTTCTGCTTAGTTCATTTGCTTAGGCTGGTGTACTGGTGTGTTTCCAGCAGAGGTGAATTTAGCCAGCTGCTGCTGAACCAAACGCATTGCAGTGAGCACTGGAGTTGGTCAGTAGGTGTGATGGGAATGTTGCTGTGGTGGTGCAAGGAACATGGAGCTACACTGGGGTGTGAGGAGCTAAAAAAGGCTCAAGTACAGCTCCACTGAGTTTTGGACCTCAGATTTTTGCTTGGTGACATGAATAACCAAACAGAACCCCTCTGCCTCACAAGTATATGAAATGTATTGGCTTGTTGTGCCTCCTGTGCAGTTCATGTAAAAATGACACAAGTAGGGAATATTTTTAATACATGAAGAATATAATTTGCAGTGGTACTTGGCCATACTGCTACACTAGTTTCTTTTCATTTTCATTATTTTAGCCAACAGCTAGAACCATATTATGCTCATTTTTACTATAACCTATGAGTGTTACCCGGTAAGACAGGACCATTTCTCATCCATAAACAGGCAGACTAGTTTATCTTCAAGACTAGTTTTTAAGCTAAACACGCTGAGGTTTTAGTGCAGTCACTGTCTGAACAATGCAGTTTCACTGCAACTACAGTTGTTATAATAAAACTTAAGAAAACACATTATTTTTTATGAGTTGTCTTTGTTTGAATAATCTCTTAAAACATTGTAGTAGAGGGAAGACAGGTGAATGTGGTTTCTGCAAGAAATCCAAAGGTTTAATGAATACCTCTGGGAAACATGCAGTTTGGTTATTAATTAAATAGTAGAGTTTTAGGATCATCATTTTTAATGATATGTGGCATGTGAGCCAAGAGTTTAAAAGGTCGTTAGTGACAGAGGGGTGGTTAAGGGGATATAAATGTGATGTGTATTGTTCTAGTGTTTATAACTGTACGCTAACTATAAATTAATTAAACTTCACTGTAACAGAAACCTGCTTTATTCTCGATGAAACAGCTGTAACCTCATTCAGCAGCCACACTGCAACTCTGTAGTGCCTCTTGTCACACTTAGTGACAGGTTTAGGATCAGGTCAGTGCTGTTCTTTACCCACTCATGGGGGTTTTGGGGGGTTTTAGGGGTTTTTTTTTTATCTAGGAAGCCAGCAGTGAACTGAAGTGGTGGTCACTGCTGCAGACCTAGCAGTGCGAGGGGCTGCTGGGGTTGTAGCTGGGGTGGAAGTTGAGGTGGTCGCAGGTGGTGATGAAGTTGCTGGGGCTGGTGACGTGGCTCTTGTCCAGGGTGGTGTTGAGCCCGGTGTCCCGGTAGGAGCCGAATTGTGCCAGGGTGCGGGAGAAGGCGTGCGAGGTGACATGGAAAGAGGTCTGCGGGTGGCAGGAGGGGAGCAGAGGTGCTCAGTGCCACCGGTGCCACCCGCAGAGGTTTGGGTGCGATGCTGAGGGCGCTTTATCGGCTTTATCGCCCAGCGCCGGGGGACCCTCGCAGGGGCCAAACCCTTGGGACACCGCCCCCGCAGCACCCCCGCACCCCGACCTACCGGCACCTCGTGCACCGTGGGGGCTCTGCTGCCGTACGCCTGGCTGGAGGTCCGGAACCGGGGGTGCGGCGGCGGCGGCGTCCTGCGGGGGGAGAGCAGAGGGTGGGAGCGG
>VZRW01013715.1:715671-729906 GCA_013398125.1 Aegotheles bennettii | reverse complement strand
GCACCGCACTGTCCGATCCCCGCCCCGCCCCGCCTGACCCCGCTCTTCTCTCCCCGCAGCGGCCCCGCGGTTCTACAGCGCTGTCCCGGCCCCGGCGGCGCGGCCCCGCGGTGAGTGCTGCCCCGTCCCCAGGCACAGGGGGGTCCCCGGGCCATGGCCCCCTCGCTGCTGTCGCCAGCCCTTTGGTGGCCGTGGGCGCTGCGGGGCCCCTCCGCCCGCCCCCTGCCAGAGGGGACGGGGTTCATGTGGTCCCTCTCCCCCAGCCGAGGAGGACAGGCTGCTCTCCGAGCCCCTCGGCCACCCCGACTTCTTCAACGTGAAGGAGCTCTTCTCCCTCAAGGACCTCTTCGACGCCCGGGTGCACCTGGGGCACAAGAAGGGCTGTCGGCACAGGTGAGTGACCCCATGCCATGGTCCAGGGCTCGGGGACACCAGGAGAGCTTCCCTGGGCCACGTCAGCCTTTGGGGGCTGCACCACATCGGTCCGGGGCTGGAGCTGCCCACACAGCCCCTGGGCACGGTTGCTGCCCTGCAGCAGTGTGTGGTCACCAGGTTGGGTGTCAGACCTGCACCCCGTCCCCGTGTCCCCCCGTGTGTGCCCCCCTCTGACCCCGCAGGTTCATGGAGCCCTACATCTTCGGCTGCCGCCTGGACCAGGACATCATCGACTTGGAGCAGACGATGCAGCACCTCCAGCTGGCCCTCAACTTCACCGCCCACGTCGCCTACCGCAAGGGCATCATCCTCTTCGTGAGCCGCAAGCGCCAGTTCTGTCACCTGGTGGAGAGCACGGCGCGGGGGTGCGGGGAGTACGCCCACACCCGCTACTGGCAGGGCGGGCTCCTCACCAACGCCCACATCCAGTTTGGCTCCGGCGTCCGCCTGCCCGACCTCCTCATCTTCCTCAGCAGCCTCAACAACGTCTTCGAGCCCCACGTGGCCATCCGGGACGCCGCCAAGATGAACATCCCCACCGTGGGGGTGGTGGACACGAACTGTAACCCCTGTTTGATCACCTACCCCATCCCCGGCAACGACGACAGCCCCAGCGCCGTGGAGCTCTACTGCAAGCTCTTCAGGATGACCATCACCCGTGCCAAGGACAAGAGGCAGCAGAGCGAGGCCTTCGAGGAGCTGAGGAGGAAAGCAGAGAGCAGTTAGAGCCCGAGGGACAGGCTGAGCCCTGCCCAGCAGCTCGGGGACAGGAGTCCTGCTCCACTCCCATGGGTGCTCCAGGGCTGACCCTGCACCACCAGCTTTGGGCAGGGCTGGGCTGCTGGTGGAAGCTGAGCAGACGTCCCACAGTGGTGGGTCTCAAGCTCAAAATGAAGTTGTCCTGGGCGATGTAGGAGGTGATGGAACCAGGCCAGAGCCAACTCCTGTCCTCGTGTTTGTCCCTGTTGCAAGGAGGCACTTCTGTCCTGTGACCTTCTTGTTCCTGAGCTTGTGATCTCACCTGGAGCTGCTCGTGTCTCTCCTGCCACAAATAAAGGGCTTTGGGATCCCTTTCCTTTCTTTCCTCGTGAGATGGGAAGGTGTGGGGGGGTCTCCAGCAATCATTTATGGCCATGGGATAGGGGGTGAAGGGTGTTCCCAGCCTGGGAGTGGGGTGAGTCTGGCTGGTGCCTCCCAGGGTTGGGAGGGTCCACGCTTTGTCCCAGGGTCCCACCTCTGCCACCACCACGGGGCACAGGGGACTGCAGGGAAGGGAAACCCAGCCCCTGGCACGGCTTGTGTCTGCGTGGGGAGGGCTCGGGGCGGTCCCGCAGGGCTGCTGGGGGCCGGGCCCAGCGTGGGGCAGAGGCTTGGGCCGGGAGTCCCGGTCCCTGGGTCAGGAGTCCCGGTCCCTGTCCCTGTCCCCGGGTCAGGGGTCCCGGTCCGTGCCCCGGTCCCCGGCCGTTCCCTGCTCTGTGTCCTCCCGCCCGGCAGGTGGCGCTGGCGGGCGCGCAGGCTCTGCGCGGATTGGCCCCGCGCAGCTTCCGTCCGCCCGCCCTATATAAGCGGCGGGCAGCGGCCGTGCGGCCTCTTCGGCGGGCGGGGGGCGGCGGGCACGGTCCCTCCCTGCCCGGGTGTCCCTTCCCGCTGCGTCCCGCGGAGCTCCGGGGCTGAGCAAGGGAAGGCCGCAGCGTGAGGCGATGCCTGCGGCCCGGCAGACCCCGCTGTGTGGGGCGGGAGGAGGCGGCAGAGGCGTCTCCTGTGCCCGGCCACGTGCGGGAGGCCCTGGGCTTCCCGGCCTGGCTGGGCCTGGGGGAACGGGGCCGCCAGTCCCGGGCCTGCCTGCTCCTCCCCGGGTGTCTGTGCCTCAGGTGAGCCCAAACGGAACCCGCATGGCCGGGCACAGCCCGGAGGGGACCCGGGTCTGTGCCCTGTCCCCGTGCTCTGCCCCAGGCACTGCTGTGTCCGGGCAGATCGGGCGTAGAAGGGTACGAAGATTAAGATAAAAAAGGGAAAAGGCCGAGCTTCCCGTGAAGGGGAGGAGAAAATTGAGGGCTGCCGCCTTCTCAGGGTTTGAGGGCAATGTTTGTAAGGATTTGAGTAAGTGAGGTGAAGCTGTTGTGCAGCCAGCTAAACGCTTGTTTGTTATTTCTCTGGCAGAAGATGGAGGGTGAAGTGAAGACTGAAAAACCAAGGGTAAGTGGTGCTTAACGTGGGGGCTGCCCAAGCAAGGGTCAGCCATCTCCTTAACTGAGTGATGTGCTACATTCAGTGCCCACATGCACACCAGATCCCTCTGTGATGCTGCTTTCTGAGCAGGTGATAAAATCTTGTTCTTACAAATAACCTGTAAACACCACTTTTTTCTGTGTTTTGTTTCTTTTTCAGCCTGCCACAGGCGTTGCAGAGGTGGCTGCTGTGGCACCTCTGTGTCATTAGGTGGCAGAGAGAGACAGGCTATGTTCTACGCTCGTTTGTTCTGAACCCCGTGAGCACTCGAGTGATTGATAACCTGACATATTTATATGGGGCTGGTTAATAGGAGCCTCTTGAGACACTGGACCTCTTCTGTTTGACCATAGCAGGTGTGCAGCAGAAAGGCTGTGTGTGGTTTTCTGATTATTTAGCCTTAGAAACAAACCCTGTTGGTCCACTGACTTGTGTTACTGAAGAATTAGTTGAAGTGTGATCTGTCTAAAGCCACGTGGCAAGTTGGTGGCACCTCTAGGAGCACGTTCTGAGGGTTGCATGCTGGCAGCCCTGACCCTTTTCCCATCTGAATGTAAAAATATCCCCGTGCTGTGTGTTTATTTCTTTAGCTTCCCTCTCTTACTGGGCCTTTCAGATTTACAAAGCAGTAACCATATAACCAGGCTCTGAAGTGCATCCAAATACGTAAAATAAACATTGTACATATTTTCCACTTCATTTTCAGAGAAAACCACATGGTGTGGCAGGCCCAGGAGTCATCTTGGAGACCTGAGGTGAGCAACAGCAGATGAGAGTTTTCACCCTGCCCCATCGTGTTGCAGACGTGGCTGCAGTGCCATGCCTGTGTCATTAGGTGGCAGAAAGGAAGAGGCTGTGTCTTTGCTGGTGCTCTGAGATCTGTGGGCACTCAGGAATGATGAGCAACCTGACAATTATTTCTGGCTTTTCCTGGTTTTTTTTCACCTTCAATGTTAATCTTAAATCGTGAAGGATGGAAAGCTGTGGAGGGACAGGGTACAGAAAGCCACCCTTGTCCTTGAGTGTGACAGTCACTCTCAAGTAATATCTTGTTTATGTGACAGATGAGGGATGTAACTGATTATTCTGCTGTCATCTATGTTTTAGAAGTGAAGCTTCTGTGTTCTACTAGCAAGCTAATTCTGGTTTCTTGCATTTCACATCTTTTATTGTTCTGGATAGATGGCAAACTCTGGTGTTCTTTATTCTGATCATCCAGAGTCCTTGGAGATTTGCTCTCCTGACAGGTTGATATCATTAGGGGTCAGAGATGAAGGAGCTTCCTGTGCCTGAAACTTGCAACTGCTCAGAGATGAGTAGCTTGGCATTGTTTCCACGTGTACCTCTTTCTCCAGAGGATCAGTGGAAGATGGAGCAAAATCCTTTTGAAAAGCAGTTAGAACGATGCCATTTTTAACTGCATCAAGGGAGAGTCCTTTTCTTTTTTCTCTGCAAGGACACACAGAAGTGACAGCTCTATCCTTGAATTCTATTTTTGCCTCCCACAGTCCTTTATGGCCTGCAGGAAATCCCTGCTTGCTGCCTGTTAATATCTGAAAGGCACCTCAAGTTCTGCAGGGCTTAGCATTCTGTAGATACCAAGAATCACACCTGGGAGTGGAGGAGATGGGGGAAACAGGCTCTTAAATTTGGTGTTTCCAAAATATTGGTATGGTCTGGAAACTGTTGGGTCTAGATTTAGCCTACGGAGACTATTGCACCTTGTTCCCAACATTAATAAAACACTTGGCCAAGAACATCTTGAGTTCCAAGGTGCTGAATAAGTTTGAACAGATGGTGCAATCAGCAATCTTCTGAAATGCAGCTTGGTAATGCTTATGGGGAGGAAAACAAACCACTCCCTCCCCCCAAAAAAACCCAAACTGAAGCTATTTTTTCTTTCTTACAGCTCTTTTTGAGGACAGGACTGAGTTCTGGAACTTGCCTCAAACCTTGAAGGTCAGTAAATGAGTGGTGAGAGAAGCTGTGGCTGCATGTAGGGGTAGGGTTGTGGAACTCGGAGAGGCTTTGCAGTGACTGATAGCTTGACAGAATCTGGCAGCGCTAAATGGTGGAGAACATCCTCATTAAATGGGTGTTATGAGGGCTGAAGGTGCTGTTAACCAAGCGGGTTGCTGCTGGCTGCAAAATGAGCCATTTAATTGGGAAAAGTCACTGCCTACCAGCAGTGGGTCTGGAAAAGAATGCTAATGAGGTTGTTGGGGATAAGGTTGTGCAGAGAGGTGTGCCCCGAGATGTGACTCTTCTGTTTAGATTTCCTGGCTTCTTTAACCCTGAAATACATATTTTGAGGTTTTTTTCATCAGACTTTACTCATGTCAAGGGACCTGGAGAGGTGGCGAGTGCCTAATGAGTCTCTCTTTAGGACTCTGCTGTGTGAGGCACAGGGTAGCTATTCAAATTTTCCTCTTAGCATTTGCTGCTAACCACCTTCCTGAGGCTGAGCAGCAACCCCAGGCTATGAATATTGCTTTACTGAAAGGGTTGCCTGGCTTTAAACTGTGGAAAAGATGAATGTTTTGTGTTAAAGTGGTTTTGAGAGAAATTCTGCATGTTAACTTGACCCTTCACCATTTAGAACTGGTTTATGTCATGGCTTTGAACGCTGGAATAAGCCCAGCTTTCTTTTCTTTGCACTTTTAATAGCTTGCCTCTGCACTGAGGTTGGCAAACTCAACTTTGATTTTTAGGGAGCCCAGGAGGGAAAGAGTTACCAAGAGCAGGCTCCAGCTGCTGTGCTGTTAAATTCGCCCTTTTCCAGACTCAGAGTGCACTGTACAAGCCAGATTTTTTTCTGACTCTTTCTGATCTAGTGGCAAATAACCTCTCCTCAATTAGTCTGATTTATTAGTGCTATCTGTCATTGCTTTAGGTCCTGATCAACGCAAGTTTGCAGGCACTCTGCTTCTACTGACTGCTGTCCATACAGCCTGTGCAGGTGTTCCTGTGGTTCTGGACTGGAAATTGCTTTCTGAAGTTTCCCCGTGAATCATCATAACTAAGCCCAGGTAACGACTTCCCTAAAATTCAGTTTCATTTGATGAAGCTTTTCTTTATTTCCCCTGGGATGTGAAAAATCCAAGGCAAACCTGATGTGATTCTTCAGTTAGCTGAAAATGTTGCCTCTGAAAAGAAAGTGATTCTCTGTCCCGATGAGCTGCCGTGCCTGGGCTCCGGTACTGCACCATAGTGAACAGCAGGAGTTGGGATGCTATGGATTAATTAGCTCTTTAATACTGACATTTATTGCTGGCTGTATTTGAAGCCATCTGACATCCTGGGTCTCTTTTTATTTGCAGATCATGCTGTGAGTTTTAGAATTCCTAGCAGGCTACAGCGAAAGAAGCAGTCGGCAGCATCGGTGTTGGAAGGTTCCTGAAGGTTCACCTTGTCTTGTGTGTGGGTTCAAGCATGGTGCAGGTGTTGCATCTTGTTCTGAGTGTTTGCTGCAACCTGTGTACCCAAATGTCAATTTAAAGAAAATCAGTGTTTCTGCTCCAAGTGTCCTTTCTTTGCTGTCCTTTGGATAGCTGTAAGTGTTGTCATCTCACCCTGCTCCCAGTCATCTCAGTTTGTACCCTCTTTTCAATCTGTATCCTAAAGCACTGGAGTTTCAGTCTGTGTTTTCTCTACAAGGGTAAGGAAGACTTAAAAAAACCACCTCAATAAAGATGCCACCTACATTACTGCCTGAAATGATTGTGCTTGTGTATTTGTAGTGCCCCAAGTAATACTAATTTTTCAGCATTCTTGGATTTAAGACTTTTATTTGTGGGTATGAGAACTGGGATGATTTTTTACTTGTAACAGTTAATGGAATTGCTGCTCACCTCTGTCCCCTCACAGCACAAATACGGTGTGTGGTGAGATCAGATTGTCAGTCTTTCAGTGTTCCAGCTTTTCCTCTTTTTCCAGCTAATGTGGGAAATCTGGCAAAGGCAGGAGTGTAAAATACCTTTGCGTTTAGTAATTTTTCTCCCATAGTGCAGTGTAAACTGTAAGCATGTATCTGAGTGCTTTTTATTAGTGACAAAACTGCTCTTGGGGTGCATGAGTCATAAGTGATTCCTGGGAGCATCTGTTGCTGCTGCTGAGGTGAATAAAGCTCTCCTGGCCCCTTTAAAGTGCAGGGGCTATCTTTCTCCTTGAACTTCATCTTTCTACCATAAATGCTGATAAATTCTGATATTTAAGAAGATTATGTGGATACGCAAGGAGCATGGTTGACCTTTACTTTCTTGGGGAAGGCAGCAGTGGGGATCCAGTGCAGCAGGAATGCCACTTTCTGGATAAAATTTCCTAGTAGAACTCAAACACAGAGGGGAGGGTGAAAAATTATTTCCCTGAAAATCTGAGGAGAGGATTTGGCATGGTTGTTGGGCTCCTCTTTCTAATGGCAGAAGAAAATTAATTTGTCAGTGAAGTTGGTTGCCATGGGGATCCAGGACCACAGAGGAGGTGCTGGGGTGGCTGTGTGGAACCTTGTTACTTACCAAATTCCAGTCCTCCCCTCCAGACACCATCACTGCTGTGCAGGTGAGCCAAGGCTGTGTCTGGAGCTGCAGCAGTGTCCACACCAAACCAAGGGTGACTCTGATTCAAACAAAAACCTGCCAAATAAATGCTCCACCTCACCTGAGATGAATTATGTTGGGAAGCAAGCAGCATAGGCTCCCTGCTAGATTTAGAGCGCTGTTGACATTCTTCCATAAATAATGGTGAGAGGTAACGATGATCCTATAGAACTAACAGAAGGGGAAAACTGAAATCCCTCCTCCAAGGGCTCATAAATTTGCAGCCATGACACCACTGCTTGCCTGCACAGCCTCTAGGTAGGGTCAGATATATTTTTTCCTCAGTAATTGTACTTCAGCTATATACTCCACTAAGCAATTGTTGGCAAGAGCACCAACATATGGTCCAGCAGCAGGAATAGGATTGTGCTGGGAAGGGAGCAGGCTCAGGGTCATTTACATAAACCCTTCCTTTCTACCCATAGTTTTTTAAAAGGTTGCTATAATTGAGCATTTAAAGGAAACAGCCTGTAGTTAAGAGACCTGGGAGTATTTACACAGCCAAACAAATGTCTTGAAACCTGCTGAAAGCTTGCCTGGAAATTCATTACAATAATGGGAAAAGCACTGGATTATTCTGGTATTAATCTTTAACCTCTGCAGTGCAAGCCCAGCTTAGTTTTAGGAGACTTAGACCTAGGAGACTAGTTGGCTTATCCCTGCTCTGGCTGTTGTGGGAAGCAACGCACGGAGCACACAGGGTAACTGGTTTGTGTTTAGTCCTTTCCCTTTAAGCTATTCTTGGCTTTAGATGCTTCCAAAGCTGACACGTGAGAGGGAATGGCCCATGCTGCCAATCCCTGTGGGCAGGAGTGGCTGGGTGGGAGCCTCTCACCGGCCATTGCGTCACTGGCTGGAGTCAGGCACTTAAAAAAATAATAAAGAATTGCCAGGATTCTCCACTGTGGAAAAGACAGCTTATCTGCTTCCCGGGGTACAGCTGGATCTGGCAGCGGGTGACTCAGACACTTGAGGAGAGACTTCTGAATAGGGAAATCTACCCCCTTCTCCCCAGCTCACAAGCGAGCTGGTGCTGAAAAGGCTGCTGTTGCTCTATTGTACTGGTGTGATTCACGCAAAAGCTATTTATTTACATCAGAGATGTTCATCAAAAGAAGATGTGACAAGTACAGCATGAATGATTCATTCCCACCTCTCCGCACTGCTTTCCTGTTAATCAAGGAACAGTTAGATGCCTCCAGCTGGGCTCCGCTTCCTTCCCATGCCATCTTCTTCCCCCAAGCCTGTCCAGCCCGGCTCCTGGTGTCCCAGCTCCTCAGCCCTCTCTTGCTGACTGTATCGATGGTCCTGCTGGGTGGTGGAAGTCACGACGCTTGGTTTTCCATGAAGAAGGGGCTGCAGCTATGCTGAACTCCCTGTGTCGGGTGTATTTTTCCTGTGGGGGAGATGATGGAGGAGCAGGCCTTCAACCCTTGGACTTCACCCCAAGACTGCAGATTCTAAACTCCAGGGCTGTGCTTCCCCCATTAGGAATATTTGGTGTTTGAAATCTTCTTCCAGAGCAAGGTCTTGAGGTTGTTCAGCACGAGGGAGTGGTGGACTTCCATCTGGCTGGCCAGGCCACTGAGGGTCATGCAAGTTCGGAGCTGTTTCTGCAGGTCTTCTCTCAGCTCCGGCGGTGCTCCGTACAGCAGGTAGTCCTGCAGCAACCCGCAGACCTTTGCCAGGTTGGGCTGCACCATGTCACTTTTGCACTGCTTCAGAAGTTTGTCACATGTGGCCATGCAGTCCTTCCCATAGGTGCAGTCCACGTTCTGCTCACAGTGACGTCCCTTGAGGAACCCTCTGATTGTCATCTCCGTTGCCACCTTCCTCAGGTTGACCATTTTGAAGTCGTATTTGTCGTTGTAGCCCACGTTCTTAAAGCTGGTCTCGCAGATGTAGAAGTTCCCGTAGGTCCCATGGAATATCTCCTCCACAAACTCCAGGAGGCCGATGGCAATCTTTGCCCGCAGGGGCCACGCTGGTGCAAACCACTGGTGGATGATTTGGTGGACAACTGAAGGCAGCAGCGACTGGAGGAAGGGGGGGACATCTACGCCGTAGAGGGAGGTGTGGGGGATCTTCTCAGTGACGTAGAGGTCCCCGCAGTGCCCCAGCAGTTTAGATGTGTGCTCCCTCTCATGCAAGGAGAGCATGAGAAGAAACTCATTGAGCTGAAGGAGCGCCCAGATGGATTTGGCCTCTGCTAAAGACACTTTGCCATCCCGGTTCACATCTGCCATGGCGATGATCCGGCTCACCAGAGCTGTGAGGGACGGCTGATCTCCCAGGTTGGACTGCAAACAGAACAAGAAGTGGCATCAGACCCTTCCACCCCTTCGTGGTCAGGCTCAGGATCACGAAACCCAACTGGGGAAGCAAAGAACTGAGCTTGGGAGAGGAGGAAACGTCCACTATGCTCAGGCAAATCCAGTGCCGTGCCACAGCTGGAGGGATTCAGCTCCAGCAGAACATGACCATCCCCAGGGCTGCTCTGGACCCAGGTGGCAGCAGCTTTGGAGAGCAAAGGCTGAAGCCCTGGGTAATGGCTGTGGCCGTGCCAGCACTGCCAGGGCCACCCGTGGGCTCTGCCCAGCACAGATGCCACACACAGTGTAAGGTCAAGAGCCCTGGTAGGGGAGCGTGGGCCAGAGGAGCTCTCATTTAAGGGGAAGGAAAGACCTGTTTGGTCTTTCAGACCCCCCAGTGGCATCCCAAGCCCACGAGATCCCGGCAGGACCCTCCCCACTGACCTTTAGGAAGTTGAGGAGCATTTCTTTGAATTCATCCATCGACGTCCCTCGTGTCGGTTTGTCAAAGAGCACCACGTCCCTCCTGGGCACAGAGTCTGGGTGGCTCTCTGCCCTCAAGGCTTCTCCGATGCCACATTTGATGATCACCTCCCTCTCCCTCCAGAGCCCCCTATAAACCTACAGCAAAGGAAGAGGGGACACAAAAGAGACAGGAGGAGAACAGCAGCAAGTTCAGAGAACTGGTTTGTGGTTGGGTTCTGGGTGGGAGCCTGGGGAAGGGGTGAGGAGCAGACGTGCGGGTGGGTGGAGGAGGACATTTCCCAGGTCTGATGCTTGCACCCATCCCTTGTGGTTTCCCCAGGGGGCAGAGACCTACCTGCTGGGTGGGAGAGGAGGAGAGGCAGCGCTGGAAGAGGAGGCTGCGCTCCTCACACAGGTCTTTGCAGGTGGAGCCAGAAATGATTCCTTTCTTGTACTGGTCACACTAGGGAGGGAGAGGCAGAGAGAGGAGCTCAGTGGGGGCAGCTCTCCATTCCCCTGATGAAGTCCAATAGATCTGGGCTTGGTCCCAGAGCTTGTGATTTGGGGTACCCCAAGCACCATTTACCATGTGTACCCAACACCAGCAATGCCATCGTGTCCCCAGTGAGCCCATTCCCCTCTGGGTTCACACGAGTCTCCATACAAGAGAAAAACACACCCCTGATCACAAAGCCAGGCTGCTCGGGGGCAAGAACAGCATCTCCAATGGCCAACAATTTCTTTTCTTTCCTGGGATTTTGAGGTTCTCCAGCACAGAGGAGCTGCTCAGGGTCACCACCCCAACATCACTTTGGCCTCGGGTTTGGCAGCCTGTGAGGTGTCACCAGCCACAGGGACACTGGATGTGCCAGCATGGCGTGCAGGTGGCTCTGGGAACCTTGGCAGCCCATTCAGGGGGTCTGAGAAGGAGGGGAGAGGTAGTGCCAGTTGCCTGGAGTCCAGCCCCTTCCAGCACCCCCAAGGTGGAGCTGGGCAAGGATGAGGATGCAGGGGCTCTAGCAGAAGGCCCTGCTGTGAAATGAGCTGGCCCTGGTCCAGGCGGTGACGGGGACAAGGACAGAGGGTGGCTCTGCCCAAGCAGGGTGGCTGAGTCAGGAGCTGGAAGCATCCCTGGGTGGGAGAGGTGGCAGTTGTGCAGCATCACAGCAAGGGCACAGCAGCCCAGGCCTGGAACCAGGAGCTGCAGAAATTCACAGCACCTTTTTCCCTCTATTTTTCCCTAATGTGGGTGGGAATTAACCCTCGGACCTGCTCACGGGGGACATGGCCAGACACAGCCTCTTAAACCCCGAGCTCGGAGCAGGAATTAGCGCCGGAGACCCCGTGGTCAGAGTCATGCAGAAAATCAAATTAACCGATCGTCGCTGTTGTTATGGCAATTCCTGCCTCCCTCCTCCGCTGAAGGATTGATGAACGAGGCGTTTTCAGCCAGAGCTTGGCATCCCTCTCCTCACCTGGCCTGGGTGGGTGACCTGCTCCCCTTGCCATGGCCACACCGCTGTCCTGGGGGTCTGCACCCCACTGCAAACCCTGGGCAGGGGCAGAATGCACCAAGCTGAGCTCCCCAAGCTCTTTGTGCAGGCTGGTGCTTCCCTCAGGGCATGCCAGCAGTTCCAGAGTGCCAACCACTGGCTGCTCCCCATTCTTCTCTGCCTCTGCAGAGCTTGGGAGGGGCTGATGCGATGTTCTCACTGCCCTGACATTGCAACTTCATCTCCACAGACATTAATCTGCCCACGTCTGCCCGACCTGCCCTGCCCTGCGTCCCTCCAACATCTCATTAAATGCTTTTGCCGTCGCTCTGGCAGGATAAGGTCACCTCTCCTGCTCCGAGCTTCACGTGATGCTGGGGAAGCAGCTGCCAGGAGGGTTCCTCAGATGCTGCCCCAGCACTGCCTGCCCCTCTGCGGTGCTGGAAATGGGGGGGTCCCACAGCCCCACTCCCCCCAGCACCCCGACCCGGCCGCACTCACGATGATCGTCCGGCAGATGTGGCCGCGGCAGAGCTCGGAGTAGGATGAGTAATGCATGTATGCCACCCAGCTGCCCACGAAGATGCCCAGCCACACCACCAGCAGGTATTTCACCTTGATGCCCGGGAGGCGACTCTGGAAGGCAAAGAAAGCACTGGTGAGGGCTGGGACTCTGCCCAGGCTGGCAGTGGCCGGACAAGGACGACTCCTTCTATGCGAACCAACCCCAGCACTGCTGAAACCTTCAGCCTTTTTTATATATATATTTTCAACAGTCTATTATGCAACTCCTGCTGCAAGTAGGTCACTTAAAATTCCCTAAAAGCAGGGAGATTACAGCACTGGGCTGCGAGGAGCTGGCTGCCGTGCATCCCCGTGCCCGGGAGCCGTGTCCACATGTGCCCGCTCTGCTGCGGCGCGAGGGCAGAGCCCACTGCCCTCTGCGAGCCTAGGGTTGGGGCTGTGAGAGGCTCTGCTGCTCCTGCCCGGGGGGAACCTTCTCAGCAGAACCCCCCTCGCAAAGTCCCATGGGCACAGGAGGCTGCCGCCGCCAGCTCCGGCGTGGGAGCAGGCGAGTGAGGAGCCTGGAAGCGTGTGGATAATTCTCTGTGCAAACGTCTCAGAGGCTCACGGTGTGATTTTTCTTTTCCTGGCTTCATTTCTTCCCCTCTGACCCTGTAACAGCAGTGCCTCTGCCATCTGGCCTCCCCGCAGTATAGGTTGTTTACCTGACCCACATAACACAGCGCAGATCCCCAGCAGTGCCCGAGGGCAGGGAATTAATCTTTGAATCAAGCACCCCATTCCCTACAGTCCCTATAGGTAATTCCTGCTTCACACCAGGCCAAGAGAGCCCTTGGCCAGTGGCCACCTCCAAACCCTGCTCATACCACATCAGCCAGCAAGACCACAACCTGATGCCAGGATAGGGCTGGATCCGAGCGGACACAGCAACATTCCAGCCTGCCAGGGACTCTCCCTTGGGTCTTGTGTCCCAAAACTGTTCCCACCTCCCAGACACCTCCTCCCTGGTGCCTTGCCAAGTGCCATAAGGGCTCTGCCCCACGGCAGGAACCAGAGGTGGTGGAGCCTCCTGCTTTTCTGCCACACCGGCTGCAGCCAGTGGCTCAGCTCGCTCCAGCCCCAATGGATGGGTTCACTGGGATCAGCAGGAGAGGGTGGAAGCAGGCGGGTCTGATCCATCCCAACATCTTGTGTGTTAATTGGAAATGCCCAAGTGTGAAGCAGGCCACGATGCCTGGTTTGCCTGTGGAGCAATGGCACCATTCATTAATGCCTGCTAACGAGACCAGGCCACCAGACACACACCACTGCAGCTCCCCAGTAGCTGCCCAGTGGTGGGTATGTGACCCACCAGGCCCTCTGCCCCCAGCAAAGGGCCCTTTCCACAGACTTCCCACTAGAGACACATCCCAGGACAGCAAAGCCCTGGAACAGCCAAAATGTCCCTTTTTGCTTATTCAGCACTAGAATCCATCAGGTTCCCAGGGCAGAAAGGGGGGTCAAGACCATGGCCTGAGCAGGGCATGAGGAGCACTGGCTTCATTGCGCTCTAAACAGTGGAAAGAAACGTGGAGGTGGGGGATGCACTGCACCGAGAGGTTCCACTGGTAATATTTTGGATCCGTTGCCGGTGCTAAGGTTTCCTCCAGGGGCTCAGTCTCGAGGCACAGTCCCCAGTCTCTGCCCACCACTCACCACAGCCCCACGCAAGTGCTCCTCAGGCCTTTTGTCTTGGAAGAAGACCGCCTGCGGAGGTGGCTCAGCAGCCTAAGGCCCATCTCCCCTGGGAGCAGAGCTGCAGCACCCACCCAGCTCTCGGCTGTCCCGGGGACCTCCAGAGCCACCCCTCTTCATGCTTCCCTTGGTCATGCAGCACCCGGTGAGCCCAGGGCTTTGCCACAGCTCTGCACCCACCTCCTGCCAGACACCCCCTCCTGTGTACCCCCTTCTCCCCTCCAGCAGGACAACCTCTCTGGTCCAGGACCTTCCCCAGAGTCAGGGTTTCTCATCCCACGGCTGCAGAGAAAACACCCACCACAGCATCCCCCGGCCCCACCGCAGCATCCTCAGCCCTGTCACCACCGGGTCCCCAAAACACTGAGACGGGTCCCCAGTCCTCTCCCGGCAGCTTAGGGATAAGAAGAGGGGTGAGAAAGAAAAAGAGAAAGGAAGCGATGGCAG
>VZRW01013715.1:684495-705016 GCA_013398125.1 Aegotheles bennettii | reverse complement strand
CTCACGGCGCCCGTCTGCCTCCTGGTCAACGGCGGCCGCACCGTCAAGAACATGCGGTGAGGGCTGGAGGGGGGCCGGGGGAGCAGCAGCAGCCCCCCGGGGCACGGAGGGGGGTGTCGGGGTAAACACGGCCCGGGGAGGTCGGTGTCGGAGTCGGGCGGGGATGGTGGTGGCCTCCTGCGCATCGGGTGCGGGACAGCAGAGCGCGGGGGGGCTGCATGGGTGGCACTGGGGTGGCCTCTGGGCTCGCAGCTGCTCTGTGCCCTCGCCTCCGGAGGGAGGTGTGGGGATGGTGACAAATGGCCGTGCTCCAGGGTTTGGGGAGCTCTGTGACAGCAGTGCCCGTTCAGGGGGTTCCCCCCCCCCTCCAAAAAAAAAAGCAGGTTCTGTGCTGGGAGGGCCATGGGGGGGACCCATGGCCACGCAGCCACCCAGGGCATGCTCGGTGCTGCCAGGCCATGCCACAGGTGTCCTCTGACAGGACACCTGGGGCTCTTCTCCATGTGCTTTCCATCCAGAGGTACATTTTTAAGGGCAGAGCTGGCACTTGTGCTGGCAGCACAGGAGAACTCGGGCTCCTTGTGTTGCTCTCCCGTAGGAAGCTTTTGCCTGCTCCAACCATCCATGTGCAGGCCGGGTCACACGGGTGCAGGGGAAAGGGGAGCCCTGCTGCCTCCATGCATCCTCTCGGATCAAAGGTTGGGCAGCGTCTTGGCTGGTGGGGCTGGACTTTGCTTTGTGGTGTGACTCTGGGTGGAGTGAGCAGGACCTGGCACCGAGGTGCTGCCTTAGGCTCTGCCCTGCTCATGAGCTGATGGTCTGTGATGCTCCCAGAGCATGACCCCAGGCAATGGAAATGACAATCTGCTCTGGCATCTCCAGTCTATCTCTGCCTGCAGCTCTGGTTCCTTTGGCTTGCTCAGGAGCAGCTTTCTAATGCACAACCAGCTTTGCAGCTGAGAGAATCTGGTATCAGTTATGGAAACACTCCTTTTCTTTTTTCCTACCTCTAAAACTTTGTGTATTTGTAAACTTAAAGGAGCTCTTTGGGAACAAGAACTCCTTGCACTGGACAACTCCTCATGTTGAAACTTGGAGCTGAATTTTGGCCAGAACTGCCCTTTTCCTGTAACCTTAAGCCAGTTGTTTCCGTGGACTGGTGCTGGCTGGTGATCCTGGTCATGTATCCCAGCCCCTGGGAGCTGTGTGGCTGAGGTGATCCAGCCAGCTCCTTATTCCTACAACATCCCAGCCCACTTCTCCTGGCTGAGGGAGGTGGGCTGGAGCAGAGCTGGTGGACAGACAGTGATAACAGTGTCACTGCCTGGTGCAGAACACTCCGTCCTCACTCTGCTCCTGGCTCCAGTGCCAAGCTGGTGTGACTCTGAAGAGGTTGCCCTCTGTGTATGGTGATAGAGCTGTTTATCTAGCAGTGAAACCTCTAGCAAGAGCTTCCAATCTGGTAAGGGTGTACTTGGAAATCAGAGGATCCCAAAGAGGCTCTGCCACAGGCTGTGGAGCAGGGCTGGATTTCAGGCTCGGGAAAAGCACACACCCTCTCATTTCTCTGCTCTCTCCTCGCGTCTGGCAGCCAGTGCATCAGATTTACAGCTCTCTGCAGCTGTGACTGCACCACGCCAGGATCATTCCTACCAGCAGAGAGGCTGCTGGCAGGGCTGGGGGACAGACGGACCCATCTGCCTGACCCCGGGGGTGACGTGGCCAGCTCAGCGGGTCTGCTGCTCGCCCAGGTTTGCCTCACTTGCTCTGAGCTCTGCCCCTTCGCCTCTTTCAGTGGCTCAGGCCACATCTTGTGCAAGGCAACGCTGGCTCCTTACTGGCCAGGAAGAAGCTGAATGGTTGCTGTTGAGTAATGTGTAACCAGCCTCTCCCGGCAGCTCCCCAGCAGTGTGACTTCCAGAGCAGTGACCGCGTTTGTGGTTGGCAGTCAGAAGGGAGGAGAAGTGGGATTTAGGTCAACCTGGTGGCATGACATCTGCCACCACCTCACTGGTTCGTGTCACCCTGCCCTTCCTCACCTGTCCCCTGGTCTCGTCATCTGCACTGCACTCCCATGACCTCGGGGCAGGCCGTGGTGTTCGGGAGCTCTGCAGCCCGTGCACCTCCTCGTGTCCTTTCCCTGGGTGTGGCTCTGACCTTTGCAGCCACTTTGAATGGTGGGGGACTGAGATCTGCTGTGTCACCTGCGGGTGTTGGCCTGGCCTGAACTCTGGTGTCAGCTCCAGGGCCTGGGAGAGCAGAGCAGAGCTGGTGGCTGCTCCTGGGGGCTTTGTTCACGTCCTGGCGAGTGGCTCCTCCTCTGCCCAAAATAGCCCCGGTGTGCTGCCAGCGCCTGGCTGTGTCCTTTGGCCCAGTTGGAGGGTCCCCAGCTCCCACCTGTCTGGGGGTGGCACATGGGCCCTGCTCCCATGGGCTGGTGGGGTCTTGGCTGGTGAGCCAGGGCTGGGTGTGCTCAACAAGAACGTGGCAACCTGCTCCATGCCTCAGCAGGGCTGCGTGGAGCTGCTGGTGCCTCCTGGGCCCCCAGGCTGCAGGCACAGAGGGAGAGAGCTCTGGGAGCTTTGTGGGCAGACCTGTAGATCCACTGAGGAAGTGAACTGACAGGCAGAAGCTCTTGGCGTGGATGGGTTTGCTGGAGGCATTCAGCTGCTGCCAAGCTGCATGGGGAGCATCCCGTTTGCTGCTGGCATCCTTGCCTTGTCCAGGGAAATGCTTCTCACCTTCATTCCCCTCCGTTCTTGTGGGGCAGCAACACCCTGTGTGTGTTTGTGTTGTTAGCAGCATCTCCCAGCACTGTGAGGAGCAGGACTGGTAGAGCTCTCCTCAGGTGAGGTGTGTGTGGGACAGTAGCCACGTGCTGGGGAGTGGCAGCTCCTAGGAGAAGGGTTGGAACAACACATGGGGCTCTGCTGGCTGCAGAAGGAAGGCATTGGTGGCATCAGAGCAGACTACAGCCATGGCACAGAGGGAATCAAACGGCACTGACCAAGCAGGACTGGCAGCAGGAGGAGTGGTCCTTGATCCAGCATTGAAACCAGCGTCTCTCCCTCCTGGACTCTGGAGGGCTTCCAGGTTGCCCTGGGTTTGCAGGGCCCTGGTAGCTGTGCTAGGCTGGGCTCACCTCTTCTGAGGAGCCCACAGGGAGCCTGGTGGTGAGCTGGTGCTGTCAGCTTGGAGGAAGCACAGACCATCGAGTCTGGCTCAAAGTTACAGTCAGCTTCTCCCATTCTTCCAGTGAAGTTCCCACACTGGGAGTACATGGGGCTTAGCATGCAACTGAAGCACCTTGGGCACGTGGGACCGTGTAGGACAGACACTTGGGTGAATGACAGGGCAAATGAGACAGGATGCTCTCTGTCACAGAGCTGCTCTTGTCTCCTTCCACCCACCCTGGGTACAGCAGACCCCGTCACCTTCTCACCCTGCTGCTGTCTCACTGCTCTTCTCCTCTTTTGCAGAATCATCAAAACTGTGGTCAAGACCTTCAAGTATTTCTTTGGCCTGAGGTTTGAGGTGAAGGGACTGGAGAACTTTGAGGTGGAGGGTCCTGCTATCATTGTGTCCAACCACCAGAGCATCCTCGACATGATGGGTGAGGAGCTGGTGGGGGGGAGGAAGCAGTTCTTTGCTCATCTCCTGGCCCAGCAGCCCCCTGCCCTGGCCAGTCTGTGCTGCAGGGAGGGTCTCCCCTCCCTCTGAGCAGTCACAGCCCCACGCAGCACCCCAGGTACTGCTCAGTGTCAGGTGCTCCTCAGCTCCCTGGTAGACCCTTGTCTTGCTGGCAGCCTGGCTGCCCTAGCACATGTGTCAATGTGCCAGACACGAGGGGTGGGCACCCTGGGACCGAGGAGTGAGCTGCTGCTCGAGGTGTTGGTGTGACCTGCAGCCACCTGTGTGCTGAGGCTGCTTCTGCTCTGTTGATGGCAGCAGAAGCCAGCAGAGAAACGAGACCCTGGCCTGTCCCTGGGACTCCCCTCCCCACCTCAGGTTGTGCCTCTTGTCCCATCTGAGTGGAGATGGGGAGGTGGCTGCTGGGTCTCACCCTCTGCCATCACGTTAGGGCTGATGGAGGTCCTGCCCGACGACTGTGTCCAGGTGGGCAAGAAGGAGCTGATGTACGCTGGCACCGTGGGGCTGATCATCTACCTCGGCGGGGTCATCTTCATCAACAGGAAGAGCACCACCAGTGCCAAGATGGTGATGGCAGAGGTGGCCAAGACTATGGCAGCTGACAACGTGAGTGTGGCTGTGGTGCTAGGTGGGGTGGCACGTGTCTGGGCATCCTGGGGTGGCATGGGGGGAGGTCGCACTCCTGGTGCTGGCTCACCTGGAGTTGCAGCTGCCTGCAGCTCTTGGCAAGGCTGGCTGGTGGCCTGGCCAGCAGGAAGGGAACACTGCTGTGGGTTGCTGGAGCAGAGCTTTGTCTCCCTGTGTGCAGGTGAAGGTGTGGGTGTACCCAGAAGGCACAAGGAACTGCACGGGGGACTTGCTGCCCTTCAAGAAAGGAGCATTTCACCTGGCTGTCCAGGCACAGGTAACAGCACTTTGCTCCTGCACGAGGACCCTGGATGCTTTTGCAGTGTCACTGCAGGCTGCTCATGCAGTGCTGTGGTTTATTTGCTCTCAAGTGAGCTGTGTTCCCTGGTCACAGCAGAGCTGCTCAGCTCAACCACCGTTAGATGTCATGATTGCTGCCTAGCAGGAGTGGAGAGCCTCTTCCATCCCCAGCAGGGGCTTCCATCCCCTAGGCTGGGGGACTGCAGACAGCTGCCTTGTCCCTGCTCCTGACTGACACATTCCTGGTGTCCCTGTCCTGGTGGAGCGTGGGGGACAGGCACACTTGACCCCCTGCTCCAAGCTGTGCAGGCAGAGCTTGCTGGTGGCAGGGAGCCTGGTGGGTGCTGCGCTTCGGGAGCTTGCCCAGGGCATCCCAAAGCTGCTGGTGCAACTCTCACCCCCCTGGGTGTGAGAACAATTCAGGATTGTTCATGCTGGTGCTGTAGAGCAACATCTGGGCTTGCTCCAGGTGGAAGTAGCTGCTCCCTCCCAGAGCCACATGGCACCTCTCGGTGTGTCTTAAATGCAGGGGGCCAGGGATGCTGAGGGCCTGGCTCTGGTGCCTGGGACCACCCTGCTCAGCTCCCAGGTGCTGGGCACTGGGTGCCAGAGGTGGCTGGGAAGGGAGGTGGGTGCCCTGGCTGGGGGGAGGGGGGTGCCCTGCCTTCCCACACCTTGCCTCTTGGAGCTGGGATGAGTCAGGCCTGGGAGGAAAGTGCTTTCCCTAGAAGAGGTGTTATGGCAGTGATCCTGGAGAAGGGAGAAGGTGCCAGATCTCTTGCTGGGCTCCACCAGCCAAGCCCAGGGTGTAGCCTGTGTTGTGCTGGCAGCTGCTGAAGGGAAGCATGGCAGTGTCAGTGGTACCTGCCTCTGCTCACACTCCCCCTGAGTCACCCGCTGGAGATCCTGTCCCTGTTATCAGACCTGAAATAACGTCCCTGCCCTCCTGGCCATGTCTCTGCCTGTCTGAAGCTTCCCTGGGAGCAGTTGACTGCAAGTGGTGACTCCTTCCTGAGAAGCTGAAGGCACAGTGCTGCCCTGCCCCAGCCGTGTGCTGGTACAGCCTGGCATGGCCTGTCACAGCAAGCATCCTCCCATGTTTGCAGGTCAGAAGATACCTGAGTTTTGAAGCCTGGCTTGGGACGAGGAGCCCCAAGAGCCTGTGCTGACCTGAGGCTGAGGTGTAACTTGGCCCCTGTGCCTTTAGTGTCCCCATGCCTTGAGTTGCTGGGGAGTGGTTTTGATCCCATTTGACTCCTGGCTGTCCCAGCCTTTGGAAGTGGGTCTTGCTCGTGGGGGTGTGTGTGTCTGAGAGCTGGGCCAGGTCAGCTCTGCTGCCTGGGATTTGCTGCTTATCCCTGGCCTGCCCTGAGCTGCTGCAGAACAAGTAACTCCTGTTTTTCCTCTCCTTCCCCAAGGTCCCGGTGATTCCCGTGGTGTATTCCTCCTTCACCACCTTCTATAACCCGAAGAAGAATCTATTTACATCAGGTACCAAAGAGCCTGAGGGGCTTTATGGTCACTTGGAGACAGGGTTGAACCCACACCCACGTGGAGATCTGGTTCAGGAGGGTGTGGGAGGGGAGCAGAGCTGGGGTGAACGGGAGTCATCCCTCTGGGGGATGTGTGGGGTCAGTTCACAGCACTTGGGCTGGGTTAACTCGGGAAAGAATGTAATTAAATACAACGAGGGATGTTTTCATTAAAAATCAGACACTATCTCTCCCTCTCCTAACTGGGGGTGGGGGGGAATGAGCATGTTCTGCCTCTGACCTTAGAGCAGGGACCCCTCTGCAAGCGAGCAGGGAAGCTGCTCGTATCACAGCTCAGGAGCGTGTCAGTACAGGTGCTGGGCAGAAAGTTGGCTTTGGGTCAGCTGGCAGTGGTACCTCTCACTTCTGGAAGCCATGCTTGCCACGCTCCATGTCTGTGTGGTTGGACACAGCCAGAGGTGAGAGGGTTGGGTGGGAGCAGATGGAGGGAGCAGCCCTGTGAGGCACTGGGGGCTGTGCTGGGGCTGTCCCGGTGGGGGAGCAGAGGTCCTGGCAGGGCAGAGAACACCTTCTCTGACATGTGGGTTTCTCACAGGTCTCTTCTCTTGTTCCTAGGCAAAATCAAGGTTGAGGTTCTGCCCCCGATAGAGACCAAAGGCCTGACATCAGATGATGTGTCTGACCTCACTGACAGATGTTACCACACCATGAGGGAGACCCTCTTCAGGCTGTCGGGCCGCCCCAGTCCCAGCCAGGCGAAGGACTCCTCCTAAATGCTTCTGCAGTGGCGTCACCGTGTGGTGGCTGCTGAAGGGACTTGTCTGTGGCCAAATACCCAAGGAACTTCTCTTCCTCTGCAGTGACTTCTAACGCTGGGAACACCATGGACTGGCACACACGAGGTGTCAAGCCAGCGCCGAGGTTCCCTGTTGAGTGGATTTCTCTTATGGGTTCATTATCTCACAATGAAACGTCTCCCTTTTCTGAATTTCTCAGGCATCAAACTTCTGCTACCAAAGGGCTCAATGACCAGAGAGGTGAGTTCCCCCAGCTGGGGCAGCCAGTGTGAGGTGACAGCAAGAACCTGGCTGGAGGCTGGGCTCTGCCTCACATGAATGGCCCTGCACTCCTTCAGTGCCCAGCTGGTGCTGTCCCAGATGGAAACCACCAGGCAGCAGTTTGTATCTGCACAACCTCAATGCTGCCCAAACAGGGCTGAGGATCGGGTGAAAATCCACACTCTGGCTCTTGGGCAGCCTGGAGCTCTGCTGTGGCTCGTGGTGGAGCTGATGGGTGGGCATCACAGCAGCATCTTTGTGCTGGGGCTTTGTGTGGTCCAGGCGCTCCTCAGCCAAGTCTTTCACTTCTGAAGAAGTCACCTGGGGCCAAAACCTCAGCTGGGCTGCAGAGGGCAATGTGTGGGGCTGGTCGGCCTTCTCATGTCTCTTTGGGCTGCATTGCCTTGTCTGAAGAAGTGCCCTTGGTCACGGAGGGGTGCAGCAGTGGGGGGGGAAGCTGCAGTCTGGGTTTAGCTGTGTCCAGCCTTGCCAGTTTGGTCATCTTCTGAACAAGACCCCACGCTTCTTTCTACCATTTGGAGCCACCAGTTTGATTTTAAAAGCTGCACAGATCTGCTGGAGTACTGGGCAAACCTGTCCTCACGTGTCACTTGTTGGTGGCACAGCTCTGGGTGCTGTGTGACAGGCACCTGGCTTGGCTCAGAGCTTCCTTGGCATTGAGAAACTGCTGCCAGCTCCCTGCCGTGCTGAGACCTTCTCACAGCAGTGCCTGCAGGTCTTGCTGCAGATGCCAAGGGCTCTGTCCTGCTCGTGTTGCTGCTTGTCATGGTCAGCACCAACCAAAAGATGGTGCCTGTCCCGCGTCTTTGCTCATCTCGGTGGAGCTGCTGCTCTGCAAGGCTGGGAAAGCTCCTGCAAAGCAGCGGGGTGGGTGAGCTGGGGCTGTAGCAGGGCTCAGAAGGCTTCAGCCCTCCCATTAGGGGAAATGGGCTCCTTCCCTCATCCAGATAAAGGGGTTTGCCCTGTGCTTTGGGGTGACAGGCCAGGAGGGCTCCTGGATCTCTTGCTGGGAGCTGCAGAACTGTTGATGTCCTCTGTGAAGAGCAAGGCTGGGTCAGGTCCATGATTCCAGGGGGTGACCTTCACTTCTAACTCGGGATCAGGGAGCCTTTAGCTCTCCTGTCCACGGCGCAGGGTGCATAACCTTGAAATGAGCTGCCTGGGGCTACTTGGGTGACTGACTTGGGTGGCTTGTGCAGCTTGTCTGGGGCTGCGCTGGTGGGATTGCAGTCATGTGGCATTTTGGGGTTAAAGCCTCAACTGGGGAAGGTGGAGGGTTCCCTCAGAGCCAGCGCTCCCCGAGGGAGGGAGCCCTTGGGCTGAGCTGGTGCTGGCAGGGGCCGGGGGCTTTATCAGAGGGGCCTTATAGTACAGACTCAGGGTGAGACCCGCACGAGTCAGGTCGGGGTGGGAGGATGGGAACTGAACCAGCACCTTGGAAGAGTGGCAGATAAAGGCTTGTCATGGAGGTTAAACCCGGGAGGGCTCCTGGGGGTCATAACCACATCCATGCAATGACTCCTGCAGCGTCCTTCCCTGGCAGGAGAAGGTGGTGCCTCTGTGTGCAGTTGTCTGCTGTTCACTTTTAATTGGGTGGAGAACAATGTTATGTGCTTTAAAAAACAACAAAAAAAGGACACCTTTGATTATTTAAATAAAGGCGGCTCCTGGTCTTGTGTGGGAGCTGGGGGAGGAGGGCTGTGGCAGGAGGGAGAAGGGTGCTGACCCTTCAGCTCTTGCAGGGGGTGGGCTTGGGGGTCAGGGAGGAATGGCAGGGGCTTGTCCCCACCCTGTGTCCCAAGGGCAGCAGGACCACATCTCTGCACCCTTCTTGCACCAAGCCACAGCCTGGCCTGGGCTAGGAGGACAAAGGGGACAAATGCCTGCTGGGGACCTGCTGCAGGGGAAGGTGGTGCTTGTGTGGGTGGGTGTGAGCACCTCCCCAGCCAGTAACGATCCCACAGCCTCAGTGTGCACACCAGGAGGCTTTATTTGGGTACAACCCCGCTGCCTACACAGCTCCTCCTGCAGCCCTGCTCTTGGCAAGTGAGAAAGTGTTGTACCAGGTTGGTCACGTCTGCTCTGCTGTGCCCACGTCCTTGGGCTTGAGCAAACAGTGCTGGGGGAGGTGGTGCAGGGGCTGGTGGGTCCAGGAGACACCGATTACCCCAAGGGCTGGTGCTTGTGCCAGTGTAAACACCGGGGTGTGCCTGCTCTCTGTCCCCAATCTGGGCATGCAGGGGACTGTCCCTCCCCTCTTGGCCTCACCCTGAGTGGCACAGGTTTGTCCCTGTCCGCTCTGTGCTGGTGATGGGAGTGTCACAGGGAAAGGTCTTCTGTTACAGCAAGTAGAAACAGACTCTGCACCTTCAGACCCATGTAAAAGCTTCACCCCTGCTCTGCAGGGCCCAGGGGTAGTGCAGAGGACTGAGCAGGAGCAGGTCGTTTCGGAGCAAGCTGCTGCACTAAGAAGTGGTGAGGCACCAGCAAACCCAGCTCTGGTGGAGGGGGACTGGTGCCAGAACACAGAACAGAAGCTGCGGAGATGAGCACATACTCCCTGCACCTCTGCAGGGACCACTGGCACCCATCCCCTGCTGGGGTGCCTGGCCTGGGGCTGCCCCCTCTGCCACAAGACATTTTTGGCCACAGTCCTCCAAAGGCAGGACTTGTCTCCACCTCTTTGGGTGAGAGCAGGGAGGGGGAGCATGGGGGGGGGCAGCTGTCCTGCCTGGGCCTGCTCTGTGCTCCGCTGGGAGGTGATGTCCCAAGCACCACGTGGCCTCCTGTACAGCTGGGTGTGAGGTAAGGCATTTATTTTTTGCCATCCCAGCAGGAAAGGGGGGAGATGCTGAGGGCTTGGAGACCAGTTTGGAAGTAACTGCTTGACCTTTGATAAGGTGAGTTGGAAGAGAAAGTGAAAGAGATGCTGATGGGAAACCAGCCTTCTCCTGCTACCCTGTGTCTTCCTGTAGATGATGTGGCTTCATCCTCACCCTGGAGCTACAGAGTGAGATGAGAGCTACGGATGCACTCAGCTTGCTCCAGTTCCTCAGGCTCTCAGCTAGAGTTCATTCCTGCAGGAACCTGGGAAGACAAAATGAAACAAAACCCAACAATCCAGTGATGTTGTTAGCCTGGGTTTGGTTTGTCCCTCTCCCCAAGGATAAGCCTGTGACAGTAATTGGAAGCAGGCACTGCTGGTCACCGAAGTCCCCAGTGCCCAGGGAGCTCTGTGGCTTGGGCAGGGACCACACAGGGAGGCTGTGGCACAGCCAGGGGCTGTTGTGAGTCTCGTGCTGCCAACTGGCTGTGTCACAGCCTGTGCTGAGCTGGGGGTCAGGCAGAAGGGCTAAAATGGTTATGGCTTAAAGAATCCAATCTTGCACCTTCAGTAGTGGTTTAAAGAAGAGAAAATGTCTTTTGGTCCTTACACACATCCCCACGGGGCAGATAATTGGAGGGTGTTCAGTTGGGAAATGCTTTGTAAGGCACAGGGAATGGGTGGCTACAAGACTGTGGGATGCCTCGCAAGCCCCGGTACTTACTGGAGTACGAAAGGACAGACTTGTGTCCCCAGGGGACTGTCAAGACCATGAGTCGGGGAAAAAAACAAGTTTTGCTTGCTGGCCCAGGCATGGCAGAAGTTAATTTCAGGACTTTGGAGTCATCCCTTGGAATAAATCCATGTTACCTTGTGATACTGCTCACGTTCCTCAGTGCTGTCACTAATAATGTGCACAGGGCACTACTAGGAAACTCCATCTGCTGGAACACTCAGTGGTTCTGATGATTGCTGCTTTCTGAGACAGTTTTTAAGTGTCCATTTGCAGCTCCTTAGTCTTCAAACAAGTGCTTTGAAGCCTTTTATATCTAAGCTATTACTGCAAGCAGTGAACTGGGACTGGATCTACCCTGAAACAGTTTCCATTGTGCTTTCCAAGCACCTTCTGCTGTGAGCACCAGCTCTCGAGCTGGCCCAGCCATGCCCAGTTTCTGGGTGTGTTTGACTGGAATTATTTAATGGGAAACGAACTGGGAAGAGCTGCCTATCAAAATAAAGTGTTCATATGGCTTGTCCTCTAATCCCAGCCCAGCTGCAGTGCCCCAGGGAGAGTGTTGCACATGCTTGAGGTACCCGAGGGGATGCTGGGGAGGAGCATGCCAGGCAGGACCCCCCACCTTCAGCCATTTCACACATGACAGCTCTCACCAGTGTCACAGTTTGCTACTCAGGAGTCCCTCTCTGGTCCACTGCTTGGCAAAGGACTGGTCTGCAGACTTCAAAAAGAACTGCCTAAAACTTCCCAGGCTCATAAATCTGCCAACTTCTGCACGCTCCCTAAACTCTCCTGATTGACTTTTTGGACTGTTAATTTCCTAAGAGTTGGGGTTTCTTTTCTGAGGACTAAGTTATAACAGTGCAGGAAGGGACTGCAGCCAGCAAGGGTGCTGATTGTAAGACACAACCCGCTGCTCATAGCTCCTTCTGCCCCAGAGCCACATTTCCATGTCCCAATCTTATGATTTTTGGCTGCTACAAGGTCAGTCAGATGGTGCAGCCATAGAAACAGCTTTGAAATAAAGCTAATGGGCTGTTTGTGTTCATCTTTTATTAATTACAGGCTGCTGAGCTTGAGGGAGATTTAGATTAATAGTGGCATATGTGTTACTGATCTTGCTGGCCCACATCTGCTCACCGTGGCCAGTGTGGGTGGAGTGAAGTACTTCAACCCCGCTTTTTCCAGGCACTTACAGGTCTCCAGACGCTCCTCGAGGAAGGAGATCTGCTCACTCAGAGAGTCAATCCTGTCCAGTTGCTGGAGGGAGTGGGACAGCCGGCTGATGGGGTCCGTGCCGACGTCCTCCGGTGAGGAAGGCATCAGGTTGTGGAAGGGGGCCAGCACCAACTGGAGTTTCTGCAAGGAGAAGAGGAGCTGTGAGTGTGTCCTCCCCAGCCACGAGGACCACCCGGTGGGACGTACGGCTTCGGTTGTGTTCAAAGGGCTGTGGGGCTGGAATTGGCTGCTTTGTGGAGCACAGCTGGGATCGCTGCGGCTTGAGGCCAGCGTGAGTTAAAAATAGAGCTGGGGCAGAGGGAAACCCTGGCTGTGAACAGCACGGGGTGGGAGCTGACTGACTGTCACCTCGAGCCACGACAGGGCAGGGCAGTGAGGGCAGGGCAGAGGTGTGTGCTGAAAGCCCACCTCCTCCAGCGCTTCCACTCTGCTCTTCAGGTCCTTCATTTCTTCCTTCATTTCACTGGGAGAACCTGAAAAAAGTGACCAAGAAAAGATCAGTGAGTAAAAGCCCATTGCCCAAGGTGAAGTGGAAGGTGCTGGTGAGAGATGTTGCTGCAGGGCTCAGGCCAAGCTCTGCTGCTTTCCTCTAGTGAGCCCCCAGAGTCTGCCCCACCGGGACCAGCCCCCCGAGCATCAATGGGCTCCAACACTTGCTGCAAGCACTGGCATCTAGGCCTGCTGCTAAGGCACGCAAGCCTCTCCTCACTGCTGGAATACCTGCAACAAAGCAGGGAATTTTTCAGGCATTGGGTTATGCTGAAGGATAAGATGTCTGGTGAAGCCTGTCGCACCCATGTTGTGAGATAAATTAGCAGCCAGGTCTGCCCTGTCCCACGATGGGCACAAAGGCTCATCCCTGCTGAGGGTCCTGCATGGGGGGATGAAGGCAGGTGGCTGGTGGGACACATGCAGACAGTGCCCTGCTCCTCCAGGCGTTTCCTGCGTGGTGGCTGTGCTGGCCACAGCGCATTATTACTCACGGTACGAGTTTGAAGTGTCACAGCGCGTACCAAAAGTAATAATGGGCCGTCACCAGCCATGCCCACTGCTCCTCCTGGCTCCAGGCTCGCCCTGTGGGAAGGATGATGACAGAGAGACAGCTACATCCCAACCACTGCACGCCACAGATGGGCTCTGTCACCCTTGAATTGGCTGGATTTGTGCACTGGGAGGTTGGTTGGGTGACAGAGGGACTCCTGGGTCACTGGGAATAAAGCTGAGAGCTTCTGGCTGTCATCCCCTCTGTCTCTTGCCAGTCCTGCTCCAACTGCCCTGTGATGTGTTAATCCCAGCTTTCATCGAAGGCCCTGAGCAGCTAGGTGTGTCCTGCAGCAGGGAATGGGTTACCTGCTGGGCTGAAGGTTCCTGGCTCGGGGGCTGGCACCAGGGACTGGCATGCCTTGTTGTCACCAGCGAGGCTGAAGCCGTCCCGGCAGGCACAGCGGTAGCTCCCGGCCGTGTTGATGCAGAGCTGAGCACACCCATGGCTCTGGCTGGCACATTCATCCACGTCTGAAACCACAGGGATGGCTTGGTGAGGAGGTGCTCAACAGGGCAAGGGGCACCTGGGCTAACCCTGAGGGAGATCTGGCCTCCTCCCCTCCACCTGCTTTCCCCACAAAAGAGCCAGAAACAAAAGCTGTGGTCAGAAATGTCCCAGCTCTGGCCAGGCGGGCGCAGGCAGCACTCAGCTCTCATCCTGGATTTATAGCCAGGGTTTTGGTTCCAGCCAGCCGTGGCGAGGAGCTATCAGCCTTTCAAGTGTGTACAAAACCCAGTAACCTCTCCTCACACGGGGGAGTTATTAAAGCTGTTCCCACAAAGCAAAATGAGCTGAACTGCTTCCCACGCCCAGACGAATCTGTTTTAGGCAGTGGGAAAATCCTCTCCCCCTATGCTGGAGCCGGAGCTGTCAGCGATGCGCCCAGCCCTGCCTGGCCCAGTGTGGGTCAGTGCCACATGCTCCTCGTCTGCCTTACGGGAGGTTGGAAAAGCCAGGAGATGCCATGGCAGGGGTTTGCACCACGCTGGTGTGCTGGGCTCTGCAGAGCACTGCTGCCCTCCACACTGCTTGGCTTCCCTGCGAGCTCTCATGCTGGAGAGGAGCTCGGTGCCCGGAGACTGCCAGGCTCTCCCTCCACCCCCAGTTATTTTCGGTTTACAGATTTAATCTCTGCAGTAAATGGGCATCTTCTTAGTTTACAGCAAGAGTTTACAAAGCCCAGGAGATACACAACCTCCAGACAACCCCGCAAGTGTAACTTCTGCTCTGCAGAAAGCAGAGCACAGCCTCTGCTCATGCTGACCCAGCACGGAGCAGCAGCACAGGGAAAATGTGGATGCCAGGGCTGCGCTCGAGGGCTGAGAGCATCCACACAGCCAAAGGGAGGTCAGAGCTCCCCTGGGAGAGGAGCTTTCCATCCTTTCCTGGCAGCACTGCCCTGGAGCAATATGTGTAGATGTGTGTGTGTGTAGAGGGGTAACCCACTGGTGTGGTCTCGGCAGCCCCAGGCATGTGCCAAGGCTTGATAAGGAGCCACGGTGCTGGTCCCCATCCCGCACCAAGGGTCAGTCTGTAGGCAGAGGATGTCCAGAGCCCCATGGCATCCCCATTGCTCCCCGGAGAAGCTCTCCTGGCAGCAGTGGGGCAGCCCCGATGCCAGGGAGCCCAGAGGGAAGCAGTGTGGCTGGTACCTGTCTGGCAGTCTCGCCCCGTCCAGCCGAGCAGGCAGGCACATCTCCCAGGGAAGGTGCAGCTCCCACCATTCTGGCACGGCATCCAGCAGAGAGCTGTGGGACCAAACACAAGCACAGAGTCACCGGGCAGCTCTGGGGGTCCCAAGCTCCCTCCCCTGCCACCACGGGTATGTGTACACACACACACAGCAAAACACCCCCTGGGGTGCTCTGCGCCAGCCCCGGAGTGGTGGGGTTGAGCTGGCTGGGATGCCTGGGACACAGAATGGGTGGGACAAACAGGACCTTGTTTTTTCCAGCCTGGAAAGAGGCTGAGGTGCCTGCAGGCAGCACAGCCAGGAGGGAGGAGAGCCGATGGGCAGCAGCAGGCCCTGGGAAACCACTGGTGCTGTGCTCTGAGCTCATCTGGGGCTGGACTAGCTGCTGATGTTTTGCATTTGTTTTGTGCTGTACATCACAATTGCCTCCTGAAAGCATTTCTCTTCCATTACTGCTGATTTATATGGAAAGTACTTACTCATTTTATTTATCCTCTGGTAACTATAAAGTTAATAAGTGATCCCAAAGGGAAAAGGCCTGCGAGGCGGCAGAGAAAGGCTGGGAATTAATCAGAAATTGAACCGCATGTGGTTGTGACGCCAAAAATTTAAATGGTTTCCTACAGGGAGAATCTGCCTGCCAGGCAGAGTGTGGGTAAACGAGAGAGCTGGCTGCTGGGGCTCACCAGGGACCTCAGCTACCCGGCCCATGGGGTCTGGGGAAGGGCAAGTGCTGGCACCAGGGTGGCACAGCAGCCTCTCACCTCTGTTGCAGCTGAGTGCGTGGCTGTTCGCTCTGCTCCAGCCGGGACAACACGAGGCCGTGGGCTGGGGCAGCTCCCTGTACGCCTGTCTGTAGGCAACCCTGTAGATGGTCCTGCAAGGCAAAGATGGGGCTGAGCCTGGTAACTGAGAGCCCACCCCAAGCCCCACATCCCACTCCCAGGCCAATGGGTGAGACCCCCCGCCCAGGGGCTGGAAGCCCCTTCCCCACAGATGGAAGCAGGAGGCCCTCTCCCGCAGCCCCCACGGGTCGCTGCCCTGCTGGGACAGCCCAGAATCCCTCTCGGGGACCCGCTGCCCTCACCTGTAGGTGCTGCAGAGGCGGTGGCCCTGGCAGGTGGTGAGGTAGGGCTGGTAGACTGGCTGGACATGGGACTCGGTGTGGGCAATCGCTCGGCTCTGCGGTGCCCCGGCACAGACCCTGCGGCTGAGCAAGGGGAACAGGTCAGACCCTGGCTAAAAACCAACCCACTGCTTCCCCTTCGGGGTGAAGGACATGGCCTGACAGTCCCTCTCTGCAGAGGGCTGTTTGAAGGGCAGTGGCTAATAGTCTGAGTGACCCAGGAGGTTACTTCAAGCTGTTTCAGGAGAGCAGCACAAAGCCTGAGTGCTGTGGGCTGCACGGGCTCTTCCTCCCCATCCCCTGTGCAAAGGTGGTGATGTCTCCTTGTACAGTCACCCTGGCACAGTCCCTCCATCCTGGGGGAGCAGTTGGGCCCCAGATATAGGGGGATTTACTCAAAGCAGTTCTCCTTCCATTCATCACTTCCTTTCCCCTAAAATCACTCATTTTCAGGGTGGATTTTTCCTTTCTCAGACTTTCGGATGCCCCTGTGGTCACCAAGAAATTAATGATTTCACAGGAAGGGTCAGGCTCACCACAGAAAAGCAGAGGCCAGGCGAAAGTCACCCTCCAGTCTTCCAAAGATAACTGTGATCCAGTCAAAAACTTTCCCAAGGTGAACAGCCCAAATGGTCTTGGTTAAAAATTCTTTTTTCCAACATTTTCCAGCCCAAGCAGGTCAGTCCCACTGAGGAACTCGTCTGCTTGTCTCAGCCTCCCAGCCCAATTAGAAACTAGAATCAAAAGCCTGGGAATTAGCATGGACATCAGATGGCTTCCATTAACTCCAGCAAACTCTTCTCAGCCTCACTGATTAATGCACCAGGAGATGTAATTTTTAAATGGCAATTGTTTGCTCTGGAAAATGTAGAATAAAGCTATAGCTGCAGCCTGTGCGTGTGAGAGAGGGACTCAGCCTGTGGTTTTGGTCACGACCACAATGCAGAAGGTTTAATGTTAGAGGAGAGTATTTCAATGTAAAAACAAACTTTGTACAGAATGTGAGCTGTATCTGGGGAGCGGGCATTGAGCTCGAGCTCCTTTTGCCTGGGAAAGAAATTGGGGCACTGAGCTCTGGGTTTCCTCTGAGCACAGCGGGAGCTGAGTTGTGCCTGTCCAGGCTGTGCTGGGATCCAGGGCATTGTACAGGACCCATTTCCCGGAAAGGGAGGGGGAATTGCTGGAGCTGCCACTCCAGAGATTGCAGGACCACGACCACAGCCACAGGAGCAGCCCAGGGAGCACAGGTCATAGTGGGCAACAACCCACCAGGGATTTCCATGCCTGTGTCCCCCAGACAGAGCATCCCCTCAGAGCTGGGAGGCTGCATCCTCCTTTGAGGGCTCATTTGCACAGCTTGATGGGTGTGATAGCAGGATTGTGTGCTTATTTCTGTGCAAGGATGTGCTTGAAAGAGACAATAATAATTCACAAACTGTTCAGGGCCTGTTTAGCTTTTGAATCTCCCAGACAAAAAGCCCAGAGTGTCTTTGTGTGCCCTGTCTGGAGCTAAAGGGAGCCAGGGCATTTTCTCTGAGGAGTTTTTTTGCTTCAGTGACAAAGCAAACAAACACCAGCAAAGGGCTGCTGAGCCCTGGCTGCCCTGTGAGGACTGGGCTGAGCCTTTTCCCAGCTCCTCGCCAGCCCGGTGAGCTGAGGCTCCTCATCACCCAGGGAGGATACGCCTGGAGGGGAGGTGCAGATGGGCATATCTGGGAAATGCAACCCAAAAGGGAGCTTACCCTGCCCGGGCAAAGCCGGCCGTGCTGGTCACACTGAGGATGAGGAGGAGTCCCGAGAGGAGGCAGCGGATGCGGTGCATGTCCCGGCTCTCCTGCAGCACCCTGGGCTCTGCAGCACCACCCAGTCTCGTTCTTCGGTGGGAAGCACTGGCTCCTACTGCATGTCCCACCCTTCAGCAGGGAACCCTGCAACTGAGAGGAGAGAGGTGGGAATATGTGGCATCCCTCCCCAGATGGTGACATCTTATGGGGCCGTGGGGACGGAGTCAGCCCTGGCTCCCGGGGTCAGCACCGGCTGTGCAGAGACCCTCTGAGGGCACTGCACGGGGCTGAGACAGGAGCAGAGCAAGGTGACAAGCCACAGAACAGGGGAAGAGGGGACATGAGGGACCTGTGAACCCTGCCACCAGTGTGGCAGTGACTTACCCCAGGGGGACGCCCAGCCCAGCACACAGGAGATGCTCTCGTGGTGCAGGGAAGGGACCTGTGTGACCCTGAAATATGCTGCCAATTCCAGGCAGTGAGGACAAAACAATGGCCTGTAATTTCTTAATCCATCCAGCATTGTAAAAGCTGCCTTTTCCCACCACATAACACACTGAAATCTGATCTTCTTCTCTATAAAATACAAGTTCTTGCCAGAGAAAAGTGCTGTAAGGGCTGTACATACAGTCTGCAGAGTCAGTACTAACAGAGTCGCACATAAAGAGGCTTTGATTTTCTAGCAGAGGACAAATATGAAACAAGGCTGAAGGAGGTCAATAACAATATCTAATTTAAACAATATCTAATTTAAACAGAACAGTTGGCCTCCGGATGGCAGCAGTTAAAGGAGGAAGAAATAAAGAAACCCACCTTAAATATATGCCAATTAGGGAAAGAATCGGTCTTTCTGATTTTTAAACCTGGGGAAAGGAGTGGCTTTATAGAGAGGCAACACAAAATGGAACATCCCTCTGATGGTGAGCTGCAAATAAACTTTCTAAAGTCCCCAGGTGATGTGGGATTGGGGATTGCAGGTTTATCCCCAAACTCCTCCAGGACAATTCCTAACTCTGAGCCAAGTTGTTTGGGATAAATGGCATAACCATCCCAAATCTATAGACCCTGCAGGTCTCCAAGCCTTCATCTTTTTCTTCAAGCAGGTGAAGAAACTGAGGCATGGAGAGATGCAGTGCTGCATCTGGAGAGAAACCAGCCTGGTGTCTTCCTCCCCTTAATACCAAATATCTTGTGCACGTTTCTGTGAAGTGACCGCGTCGAGCAACCCCTTCCCCTCCTCCCAGCCCATGAGCAGGCCTGCCTGAGCAAGAGGGAGGTTTCATGTCACTGCAAAAAAATTCCATTGCTATAAAACCTCACTAAGTCCTTAAATTCAGTGGTACTGGGAAGCTGGGGCTCTGGCTGCAGGACAGGGAGGGAGCCCACCCTGCTGATGTAGCCATATGAGCTATTCCCATGGAGCCACAGCCCTGCAGGGAACTGCAGATGCCTGAGCCCACCTTAACCTCCACACAAGCCCAGCTTTGAGGGTGTAAGGAGGATTTTGATGATAGAAATCCTGTAGTCCTCCATTCCCCTCCAAACATAGCGATAAATTTAATCTTCTAAGGATTAATATGTGGTATCTCCACCAGTGGGAAATCAAACCTTGCTTGACCTGCAGAAAAGTTTGTAAAAAATAGTGGGGAAAGCTTCTTTCTCCCTAATCCTTCTGGAGACATCCCAGGGACAGAGAGGTACCAGCTCCCCACTGCTCAGCCAGCTGGCTTTTCCCAGGGCTATACTGGGATATATATTTTCCTTACAGTCAGAGATCCCCAGACTAGTGGTACTTCTCCAGAAGTTTGTAAGTCAAACTCTGCCAGCCATCTCCATCCTCCCGTGGGATTCCTGTGATTGCTGTGGGAGCTTTTCCTGTGGGGAAGGCAAGAAATGCAGGGCACGAGCCTAAAATATCAATGGCTTGTTTTTTGCTTTGAAACAGAGCAGCATTGCCCTACCTCAAGTGGTCAGAGTATCCCTCTGGGTCATAAAATTCTGGTCCCTTCATACCATAAGAAGTTTCAAAAGTGGAAAATATGAGCCTATACTTGTCTTTTTTTATGAGTTTATGAAAATCAGCCTCTTTAAAGCCACTGAAGATCCTCCAACCTGTTGCCACCACCTATTCTAATACTCCTCTTTTAAAGCACATAATTTAAGGAAAATCTGTCATGATTAAGAAAAAAAAAAAAGGAGCTTTTTTGTCACTGCCTTTCTGGTCTCTCAAATGAAGAGGTGAAGCCCCATGGTCTGGCAAGCGAAATACTGTGGGTGAGTCTGAGGGTCCCTCTCCCACCAGCAAGAAGCAGCAACCAAGGGGAAAATATTGTGGGCAAGCAGTGCTTTGTCCAGCCCTGCCCGTGAAACCAAGGCTCAAACTCCAGCTGATGGCAGCAATAGGAACCTGGGTCTGCCTGCAAAGTGGTGCAAGAGAATCCATCCCCTCAAGAGGATGGGATTACCCTCACGAGAAGGCAACGACTGCACTTTTTCAAACAGCCTGGCTTGGGCCTGCAGGTGAAGCCACTGCTCCCAACTGTGCACTGGACCTGGTCTGTGCCCTTAGAGCCAGACCCTGTCTGGAGAGGGTCAGCAGCAGCAGCAGGAAGATGGATTTTCCCTTGCAAACACTTCCAGCTGTTCCCTGTGCGGGCTGGGATGCGGGCACCACACAGCACTGGCACAGGGATGCGGGTGCGATGGAGCAGGGCACAGAGGGGGACACTGCAGAGCAGGGCACAGAGAGGGGGACACTGCAGAGGATGCGGGCAGCGCGGAGCACGCTACGGGGGTACGGCACCGTGCAGCAAGGTGCGGGGACACGGGCACGGCGGAGCCGCCGGCGGGGACACGGATGTCACGGGGCGGGCTGCAGGGACCCGGGTACCGCGGCGCAGGGATGCTCAGCCCGGCCCACCGCA
>VZRW01013715.1:629726-683808 GCA_013398125.1 Aegotheles bennettii | reverse complement strand
GGCAGGGGATTAATGGCAAGAGCGGGAGGGCCCAGCTTACCCCCCCCCCCCCTCACTCAGAAGTGCCCAGGTGTCCATCATCAGGGCAATGAGCAGGGCAAATTTATTTCTCTTAGCTAAAAAAACACTGTAGCTGGTTCTGCACTCCCCAAGGCGACCACATAAGAGGAGACATCACCTTTCCTTGGGTTAGAGACCTAACACTGCACTGGTCCACAGCCTCCCGCCGTGCCCCGTTAATCCCCTGAGCTCTTTACAACGGCAAAGCCCTCCAGAAGCAGGCGATGAGCTGCCAGGACAGGGAGGCTGGTTTCCAGCCAGCCCTAAAGGATGCTTACAGGATTCCTTGGATGCCCTCCCAGCCATGGAGCAGCGCGAGGACTGACCCAGAGAGACACCCAAACTCGACACACAGCCACGAGCAGGGCACAGCCAACACCTGGTGGGGACAGTCCCCCAGCTGCCTGCAGGCTTCTCCCGCTAAATGCCCCGTTATTTATCAAAGAATATTCTGCGGTTCGGTTTGTGCCGAACTGCCACTTGTTTTGTCCGCATTTTTCTCTGGGAATTTAGAGCACAGAGGCTTATTGTTTTCCAAATGACTTAGGCGCCTGCCCGTGCACAGAACCAGCCTCAAAGATAGCAGGGGTCTGGTGTGCAGACGAATGGCAGGGCACAACCCCCCGGGAATATTTGTTGCCATTTAGCTTTGCAACTTTTTTGAAAGCTTGTAGCCATTTAAAGGAAATATTTACCAGTTAAACAATAATGGCTTCAAGAGAGTAATTGACATTACTGGCCCATCCCCTGTATTTCCTCATGGGTATGCTGAGGCTGTCGATTGAACTGGAGCTATCTCAGGTAGTGCTGTGCCCTCCGGGGAAGCTGATGGGTGCTGGATGTGCTGGCGTGGGGCTCTCAGGTGGACCCGGGTAAAAGGAGCATAAACTGCTTTGGCCAGATTCTCCCTGGGGAAGGCAGCAGAGCAGAGAGGAATCAGCTCTGGCATGTGCTGGTGAAGATGGAGCTGCGTTACTGGGGAGGATGGAGATGGGATCTCCCCAGCAGCAAGGGAAAGGTGAGCTGATGCTGGTGGAAGCAGAGCTCCACATTACACAGCTTCTCACATGGCACAAATAGGTTTGCCCGCTCTGGATCCATCCTGCTTCTGGGGACTGATTCCAGCTCGCTTAATCTCATAAATGAAGCACAGGCAACTTTTCCCAAGAGCCTTGAAGGGACAGTAATTATCTTGTTATACAGAGAGTGTTATTGTCTTTTCTGGTGTATGGGGGAGATGAACAGACCCTGACACTTAACTTGTCTAATTATTGTAACGTGCATTTGGAAGCCAATGGAAAGCTCTCCAGCTGCCCATACTGAAAGCACAGGTTCTAATTTCACGGCCGAGACACTCACCTCATGCGTGGTGCTCCATCATTCGTCCTGGGCAGGGATCCTTTCCTTATGGAGCATCTTGGTTTCTTACTGTCAGAACAGAAGAAGCTTGCTGTTACACTCCCCTCGCCATGCACAGAGATCAATGATCCAGCCCTCGCCCATGACAGACCTGGTGTGGGGTGTCCCAAAGGTCCTTGTGGAGTGAGGTGGAGGACAAAAGCAGGATCGTGGCCATAGAGTGCCCGTGTCTGGCATTGGCACTGAGCTCACACCGTGAAGGCTCACTGGTGTGCCGGAGCAGCACGGACACCGTGATACCAGTGGTAGGGCACAGGGAGCCCCGTCCTTCCCTCCTGTGTCATGCCGATTGCTCAGCGGGTGTTTTAGGAACATCCTATGGGTGCTGATCCTCCCATTGCTCACATGAGCTTGCAGGGTGGGTCACCCTGCTGTGACCATGGCGGGGAAGGTCGAGCAGACCCGCGGTGCCTTTGCATCCCTTGGGATAGAGCAGGCAGGGACACGAGCAAGGACTGAGCAGAGCAGAGGCTCTGGGGCTTTGCTGAACACTGAGCTATCCCCTCCAGCAGCCTCCCCATGGCCCAAGGCTGGGATTTTCTGAGAAGCCATGAGAACAGGGTGCCCCACTCCTGCTGACACCCACCAGGCTGTACCCAAGTTCGCTTGTACTCATTTGTGACCCCATCTGTTGTACCCCAACACTATATTCTACCACCCTCAGTACGTACATGTGCTCATTTAAGGACAAATACCCCTAACTACCCAGGAAACCTTTGCATGAGTCTCTGGGATGCCAAGTGTAAATGTGATAGTGAGGAAGGGGATGGGCTCGCTGCCACAGCGCTCAGCTTCCAGCCCCTTGCCAGACACTGACACCCAGTGCACCCCACAGTGCAGGAGCTCTGTTATCTCAGCCACTAGGCAATTATTCCCCAAGTGCACTGCAGCATTTTAAAATTCTGCAATTATTTTAATTGCAAAATATTTGCTTTTCAGTTTTGTTTGCTGGGTCAAATCTTTGCTCAAGCAAGTGCCCATGTCAGCTGCTTAGGAACTGCATATAGCCCATTAAAAGAGCATTTAATCCTCCGCTCGTAGGGAGGGCTCAGTGTCCTGTATGCTAATATTCATTAAGCTGGGAGGAAATCCCCTAGGACACAGCCTGGCAAAGTTCCCTCGAAAGCAGAGGAGTGATGCCAGTTTGGAGTGAGGGAAGATCAGATCTGTTGGCTCTGTTAATATCGGTGTGATGAGCTTCTGACAAAGGCAATAAGGCATTTTGGCTCCCGATTGCAAGCCTGTCTGAATCTGAAGTCCTCCCTGAACTGGTGTTTCACATGTTTCCTCCAAAGCTTTCTCCAGCACGCTAGAAGTGTACTCCCATGACATCCAATATTAATGCTTGTCGCCGAGCCAGGAAAGAAATGTTTCTGCCCAACCTCCCTCTTAGATTTAACAATGTCAAAACCTCCTTGTCTCCCACTGGTTTTACCACCAGTGTGAGCTACAAGGCGGGCTGAATGCCAGCCCAGAGCAGGGCTGAGGCTGAGCACCAGGCTGGCTGTGAAGGTGAGGTTTTCACCCACCTCCTCGTTGCCTAGAGCCCATCCCACAGACCTGCCCAGGACACCGCACCCTCCCGGGCAGCAGCGCCTGATCTGACATCCCCCTGAGAGCATCCGTGGTGGATTGAGGGCTGGAGGTGTGGGCTGGACTCCCAGCCAGTCCCCTGTGCAGTAGGTGAGTATGGAGGGTGTCTGAGGGGTGGGGTGGGGGTGGACTCAACTCTGCTCTGTCTCTGTAGACATGAAAAACGAATGATTAACAGAGGAGACTTAACAGGAGATCAGCACTAAGGTCCCACATCAGGAAACCTCTCTTAGAGAGAAATGCTTGCTACCCATCGCAGTAAATGGGATGTGCTGAGGCACACGAGCACTTCCCCAAGCTGGGGCCAGAGCTGCTGAAGTGGCAGATGGAGATAGATGGATGAGGAGACAAGACAGAAGAGTGACACACATACAGATGCAAAACTTTTCAGCTGCTACAAGCCATGGCTGACCCCATACCTGCTGTGTACAATGGGCTTTCGCTGGCCTCCGCAGGGGTCTCGCACAGAACTGGAAGTACTTGCAAAAGCAAGAGGAATTTTTGGTGCTTCTGCAAAAAGGGGGAATGGCTTTTTCTGTTCTAGGACAAACTCTTCTGCTCAGGCTTCTCATAAGGCTGTTTGTAAACTTTACACATCACTCAGGGCTTTGGAGCAGCCCCTGTTCTGCAGAGCTCTGTAAGGAAAACGACCCCCCACTATTCTATTATGTCCCATATTGTTCTGGGTTGTGTCAGCTGCAGACCACTCATCTCAGTGGAGATCTAGAGGAGCCCATTGATGTCAGTGGGATCAAAGCAGGTCAGACCAAGAAAAGTACTTGGCCCATAACTCTCGGTCTGTCGTCACCAGTCTCCCAGTGCTGTGTACATTATCACCCAGATCTGATTCCCAAAAAGTGCTATTTTTTTTGCCTGAGCAAGGTCTTTTCAAGCATTAAGTGTCTCAGGACCGGTGTGTTACAACTTAAGGCAACACTAGAGACGTGCAGCAGCCCCTTTGTGCAAAAACAAATGTGTGAACAGGGCAACATCCTGTAGCCGGGTTTATTTTCTCTAATGTGCACATGGATGAGTTCTTATTTACATTTAGAGGAGGCGGTAATGGCTGCTGTGTAAAAACTGGGCAATGATTCATCTCACCAAGGAATAAACTGAATTTTGCGGCTTTCTGTGAAATTTCCATGGCAAAAAGTGGTATTAGTCAGCAGGGAACTGGCCCCCACCCCACCGTTCCCCTCTGCGCTTTCCCAGTGAATCCCTCCCCGAGGAGTGCATGGAATGTGTGGTGGGAAAAGCTTTGAGCTGCACGCACAGCTCGGTCCCTTCATCACAGCCATCCCAGCGAGCAGCTCAGGAGAGAGCATTTCGCACAAGACCCTTTTTTGCTCAGATTATCCTTCTCTATCAGGAGAAAGTCTCCTGCTCCAGAAACCTGCACTAAGTGGACCTCCTCTCTGCAACCACCTCCCGGGCTATGGGCAGGACTGGAATCCAAGCATTCACTTTGGGAGAGAGGATGGAGAGTGAAATAATATTCCTTACCCTCTTCTGTTTGCAGAGACCCTTCCCTTTTCCTTCTCTGTCTGGTCTGAGAACTCAAGTTAAATCTCCTCTTGTGTTTCACCATGCCCTTCTCCTGATGGTGTGACTGTGAGTCAGGTTCGTTTACTCTAATTTGTTGCAGTTTGTAAATCTTTCTCCCCAGGGCCAGCCCCATCTGCAGCAGTCGAGTCTGGGAAATGGCTCAAATGAGCCTGCAGCTCAGATTCAATTTCTCTTCCTTACCTCTAGGGAAACTTGCACAGAGCTGGTAGTTTAACAGCAGAGAGGGGGACTAACTCAATCGGCAGAATGAATGCTGGATCACAGGGAATAACATTCAAAATCTGCCAGGGCAGGCTCACTGTTTTCTGCTCTACCTAGAGGAGAGGAGGATTTTGGAGGAGGCTCAGGGTCCAGCCACCACATCTGGAATTCCGTCTAGCACAGCTTCCCAAGCAGTGGCAGAGCTTCCCAATCCACTTTTAAATTCATTTTATCCCTGACTAAGCCTTGTTATTTCTTCTTATGTTTGATTCTCTGCCCAGTGAATTGATTCGGGGACTGCTAGACCCTGGGAAAGAGTGTGCTGGGTTATCTCTATTGAGAGCCATTCACTGGTATGATCCTGCTCCATACTCCTGCACTGCCAGCCAGTGCCTGGGTATCCCAGCTTCTCCTCCCCACAGCCAACCTTTCACCCCAGAATACCCCAGGTGCCTCGCTGAAAGCCTCCTGCCTGCATTGTGTAATGCCACAGATCAGGACAGCGGGACCGGCAGTGGGCACATAGTGATAAGACAAGGGGAAACAGTTTCAAACTGAAATAGGGGGCATTTAGATTGGATATTAAGAAGAAATTCTTTGCTCTGAAGGTGTTGAGACACTGGCACAGGTTGCCCAGAGAAGCTGTGGCTGCCCGGCAGTGCTCAAGGCCAGGTTGGATGGGGCTTGGAGCAACCTGGGCTGGTGGGAGGTGTCCCTGCCCATGGCAGGGGTGGGAGTGGATGAGCTTTAAGGTTCCATCCAACCCAAGCCAGTCTAAGGATTCATTCTATGATCCTATGACCCCCAGGTCTGCAGGTAGCTGAAAACAGATGCGTGCAGATCACCCAGCTCCACGGTTAGAAATCTGAGAGGCTTTGTTGAGTGTCTGGCACGCACACCCCGGCATGCTCCAGGCTCAGCTGTCAGCCAGTGCAAGCCTCAGGTCTGCGTGGGAGCAGGGACAGTCCCTGCCTGCTCCCTGGGACCAAACTGAAAACCTGCAACCTGAAATCACCAGCGTGGCCTCACGGCTCGGGGTCCCGCTGTGTTTGAGAGCAAGGAACATCACTGTGTTCTGTGCAGAGGGGGGAGAGAGCAGGCAAGGGGATGAACAACATGCAAGAGGTGTTCAGAGAGCAGGCAGATGAAAAAAGAAAATGAGTTACGGAAAGAAAGGAGATTTGCTAAGAATTTCCAGCTCTCTCACAGGTATTTGTGTTTGGAGCCTTCCTCTACATGCACAGGAGGTAGAATGCACCCTCTGAGCCCTCCACTGCTGGAGAACAGCCTGAGCACCATGGGCTGAATTAAAAACAACAGTGCTGCAGGTCGGGCTCTGCTCTGAGCAAACCACAACTGGAGGTGCTCCTGGGCTCAGCACGTGTGTGGCTGACAGCAGAGCCAGCCCTGCTGGGAGCAGCCGGAGGATGCTTTAGAAGCCCATTTGCTCTGGCAGGACCAGCCCTGGAGCCTCCCACCATCGATTCCACCTCACCTGGGGCAAAAACCCACCCGGAGCCTGTGGGGTCTGGGCCAAAAACCCACCCAGAGCCCGTGGGGTCTGGGCCTGGCCATGACACGCTCCCACTGCTCCCAGTGCCAGCTCCCCATCCCCATCCCATCCACCTCACCCCCTCTGCGGCCATGGCCGTGGCTCCCCATCCCTGTCCCATCCACCACATCCCCTGTGTGGCCATGGCCATGGCTCGTACCATACCTGTGCCGTCCCGCTGTCCCCCGCCGCGCCGGGAGCAGCCCCACTGCCCCGCTCCCCGCTGGCTCCTCCTGGCCGCCATCCCCCCCCGGCCACCCCGGCTCTGCCGGGCCTGGGCTCCCGCCTCGTGCCCCTGGCATGGCCGGCCGCTGGCCCCGCACAGGCAGGAGGTGGCTGCTGAGGTGGAAGGGCGGCTTTTTATGCTTTTCTTCCTGTATAAATCAGGCCGGGGATGGACAATCCCAGACAGGACTTCCTGTGTGTGTTGTGAGCTGATAACGGGCGCCCGTGAGGAGAACAAACACGGCCGCCCCCACACCCAGAGGGGGAGAGGGACCGCGGGGCGGCACCCCCACACCGTGCCCACTGGGGACAGCCACGGGGTGACAAAATGGGGAGGAGGCAGCCACGCACCCCTGGGGACACGGGGAGGGAGAGGGCCACCCGCCCGGGCTCCCTGCATGATCCTCATACCAGGCCTAAGATGGCTGCTGCCCCCTGCCCTCCCTCCTTGCTGGCACTGGGCAGGTTTCAGCAGCCTCCACTACAATTGTCCCTCATTCCCCCTCGGAGGGGGCAGATCAGGGGCTGATGGGGACCCTCACAGGGCCAGGGCCTCCCTCACAGCCCATGCCAAGCATGGCAGGGCTGGTAGCCAACTCCTCAAGAAGGGGCCATGTTGGCCTCAGGCGCCAGTGGAGCACATCTTGGGGTACTTGTGACCCCTTAAAATTTGGGTTACACCTCAGCAGTCAGTTTGTTGCGTGCCTTGTCACCCCTGTCACACTGCCCCTGTGTTGGGATACAGGGAGACACAGGCAGTTTGGGCCACTAAACCTGTAGGACATCACCCAGCAAAGATGGTGTCCTCAGTGCCGGGCAGCGCAGAGGCAGCAGAAACAATTGCCCCAGTGCCTGAATTTTCAAGCCATTCTGGTGCAAATCTGATTGTGATTTCAAATTAAATATATGTACATGTAGTTCTGGGTGGCCAGAGGAGGAATAGTACATTTTTTAATCAGAATTTGGAACTTTGATCCTGACTTTGTGCTAGAAAAGGAAACATTCTGGAACATGAGGGCTGCGGCCATGGCAATTATTTCTTGACTCTCTCAGAGGACATGATCAGACCACGAAGTGAGCAGCCCTGAGGTTGCCAGGCTGCCTGGAGTAGCAAGACCCCCATGGCAGCTCTTATGCTTTCCTCCTGTGCAGACAGCACACGGCGTGGGTCTGGGGACACTCCCCCGGAGCAGAGCCACGTCCTCCCAGTCTGGGCAGTGCAGAGCACTTGTGCGCAGGCTTACGGTGAACAGAGGATTACTCCCACCCTTATTCAGCAAAATATTACTCCAGGCATGTCCCCTGAGAGCTGCAAAATATTCCTGTGTTTATTTATATAAACGCATGGCTAAAGAAAGACCCCACTTATTTTCCTTGGCAGACGGGTTTTTAAGGGCTGTTGTGTGCTGCCCATCGTTGTCTCCAGCAATAGGTGATGTTATCCTGTGTGCTGCTTGCCGTGAGCATGGCCAGCTGATGGACTCCATGGGAGTGCATCTGTCCAGGAGAGACTCTTCCCCACACACACGTGCTCAGTTGTGCATGAAACAGTGTGTGTTTACGTGTGCATGCGACAACAACCTGTAAGGGAAGTGCTCAGTGTTGAGCTGAGCTTTAAGCAGCAGCTCCCTGTGGAAAGCTACAGGGCTTGCATGGATGGCACATGCTGCCTGCAAGGAGGATGCTCCTTTCAGATCAGAGATGCTGAACACTGGGAACTCAATTCCAGCTTTCTCCACCATCAGGAGACACACAGGCTCAATCCTGTGATGTACAGAGCCTTCACAAAGGCTGCTGACACCCTCACTCCCCTCACTCCCCATCTCCTCCACAATGAAGCTGGTGAACTTTGGGAAAAACTTTAGACCCAAATTTTATCAGCTGCAGCAACCACCGCTTGGCCTGATGCCATGTCTCCCATGTCCTCTGGCCCAGGATGGACACAGATCACAGTGCATGGCCACCCACACCTCCTCACACACACAGAGCTGAGTGTGGAGCGGGACCGCTCTGGCCTCATCAGCGGAGCCGCAGGAGTGAAACAGAATGTGTGGAAAACGCTTCCTGTTTACCCGGCCTTTAGTGTCTCTAGTAGTGACTGCTGGAGCGGGAAGCGGTCGGCAGGGGCCATACGAATGGGTATTTTTACATTTGAAATCGTGACGCTTCATCTCGCAGAGCCGCCGCCACCCTCCCGTGGAAGTCAGAGCTGGGGAAAACCTGGGCGCCAGCCAAGGCTTGGTTACAGCATGCGAGAAGGAGGGACCCACAGGGTGCTGGCACCACACACCCCCCATCCACATCCCTGCCACATCCCTGCCCGCACCTCCCTGCCATCCCCAAAGCCTCCTGCTGGCACCCGCTCCCCAGCAGCCCATCACGAGGTGACCTCTCCAGCAGCCCGCAGTGGCAGGTGGTAGGGGGACCCACCAAAGGCATAGCAGGCAGATGGGCAGGCGGCCCCAAGCTGGGACACGGGTTTTCCAAAGGCTGTGCAGCCCACTCGGACGCTCTGCCCTGGCTCAGCCTGGCTCAGGGGCATTCAGGGCCTGTCAGGCGTGAATTGAGCAGGGGGATGGAAGGGGCTTTAGCTCCTCATTAGCACTAGCCAATTAGTGTGGCATGCTGCTCCCCTGTCAGCTAATGTGGCTGCTGTTGAATACCCCCTGCCCAAGCTGATCCCTTGAAATTTGAGGCTATGTTTGGTTTATGGTCAGTTTTCCTCCTTCCTACCAATTTGTTAGCTATTCAACATCACATTGCACAAAGAGTTTGGGGTTGTGATGACAGAAAGCTGGAGGTTGACCTCACCAACTTTAAGATCAGCAGGTTCTTCCAGGATGTCTCGATCATGGAAATAAGCCAAAACAAAGGGGCTCTGGACACAACCCCCAGCCAGGGGAGCATGGGCAACATCTAAGTGCGTGTTTAAAGCCCTACACATGCTCCTGTGCTGTGTCAGAGGTGCAGGGGAACCCCAGTGAGCTTGTGTCATCAAGGTCAGCTTGTTCAGGCCCATGAATCAACTCCAGTAAAATTAAGACTGGCATCAAAAGATCAGCCAGACCTTATTGTAAAGCACCTCGTGTGTCTGTGCTTTCCTGGGCCAGAGTCACCCCGAGACACCACTGAAGCACTCCCACACATGTAGCTGCCAAGGACTGTGTGCTGGTTACCAAGAGAGCTTGTGTGTGACTTCCCATAAAAAATACATTCCTGTAAGAGCAGTGGTGGGCAGCCCCGAGCAGGCGGGCTCAGGGCACGCCAACCCTCGCTGTGCTCCATCTGAACAACGCTGCGGGCTCAGCCTCCCCTCTCACTCCTGCTTTTGAGAAAGAGTTCAAGGAAAGCCCGATAAGAGAAGGGGAGAAAGTGAGGGAGACAGGGAGCAGAGACTAAATATTGTGCAAATCAGTGTCTTGTGTGCTGGCAGCAGACCCTGGCCTGGGGGACAAACGCCCCTGCTCTGCAGTGGTGCAGTCTGCAGTACCACTGGGGCCCCAGTGTACCCGAGGTCAGGGACGTGGCCGTGCCTTGCTGCTGCTGTTGTGATAGCATTGAGGACAGAGATGGGAAAAAGCCCAGAGCCTCTCTTTTGCTAAGCCAGCTTGGTAAAGGGCTCCTTTATCTGCCCTTTGGTGTGAGATAAGGTTTCAGTGTTGTCCTGCCAGAGCAGTTCTGTATCGCTCACAGACACCTCCCCTTGCTGCAGAAAGGTATCGGGCGTTCAGAAAAGCAAAACCGTATCTTTTTGAGACCCGTGTGCAATGGAAAGACACACAGGGTGGATTAGATCTGCATTGTGGGGGTTTCAGTCTCTCCTTTTCCATGCAAGGACAAAGCACGTTTCCTCAGCTTGTAGGGCTGGGCTGTGAGGGCCTCTCTCATTGCAAGTCCCTGTGCAGAAGGATTATTGCAGACTGAACAGGGACCCGAGTGCCTGGACTCCTTACCAGGCTGGGAAACATTCCCCCCAATTCCCCGAGGTGTGAGGAGATGCAGTCACTGGTACCTGCCTTGGAGTCAGCTCCCAACAACACAGAAAGATGGGAAAACATTTTTCCACTGCCAAAATTTCACTCAGTTAACCCAGTTTCCCCTTTCTTGCACCAGAAGCATCTATACAGATGGGTACATTTACAATCATGCTTTCATTTTCACTCTCCTTTGACAACAGAGTTCAAATCCTAAATGCTGAACTTTTCTTTCAGCAAAGATCCAAAATTTGAATTGTCTCCACAAAGTAACACCAAATGATCAAGGGAGTGAGGATCACCCCAGAGCCACCCCAAACCTGCCTTCATTCTGAAGATGCAAAAAGAAAATGTCCTCTCCCTGCTTCAAAGCTTAATGGGTTGCTTTGGTGATACACGAACATCTTGAGAGCTAATCAAGATTAACATTTGTTTTAATGAGTCAGTGAGAACTGTACCTTATTGCAACAAGCCACGTACTTTAATGTCCTTGACATATGTGTGTATTTGGAAAGGATGAGCTGGGTTTCTCCAGATGATTTATCACCATCTGGGAGTTCAGCTCTTCTCTTTGTGCTCTGCCCTCCCCTACAAGGGACCTGGTTTGGAAGACCCTCGTGATCATTTATTTCTATGAAACCCTCGTGCAGCAGCGTGAGGACTGACAGGGAGGAAAAGGCATACCATGAAAATAGAGGATAAGGAATAAAATCCATCCCTTTTCAGGGTCTGACAAAGGAGACATGCACCACACTGGAGCAATCGTGTGATTTGGGTGGCGTAGAGGCATCAACCTCCTGGTGCCCACAGCCAGAGGTTTGAGAAGCACCTTCGTGCTGGCTCACACAATGCTGGGTTTTGGGTGAAGGTACCAGAAGGGGAAACATTTCCCTCTCACCTCAACAAAGCTGTTTACACAGCACAAAATGGTGTTAGATCCTAGGGAGGCAACTTCTGGGCTACTCCAGCCTCCACCAAAGTCCTGAGGGCTGAGGCCTTCTCCTCCCTGCCTCAGCTGACACTCCCAGTGGCTCTTACTGGTCATTACAGACAACAATAATTGACATTTTAAAACGATCTAGTTGCAGAACAAAACACTTGCAGCTGATTAAAAGTCTTCTGCATCAAAAATACCTGGTGTATTGAAAAATGTACTCAAAGGGCTGGTTCTGCTCTCATTGTGCTTGACTAAGCACAGAGGAGGTCTCCGTGGAAAAGACCTGAAGAATGGACGGGACGTCACACCAACGGCGTTCTACAGAAATGATTAAGCCAAATAACATGCAGCTGAATAGAGCTCGATGTCTTTTTTATAAAATTAATAAGGCGTGTAATAGATAAGTATATCCCTATTAGTGGCTCTAATACCTTGGCTCAAAAGTCCTACCCAGGAAACTCTCATGGCTTTTCTGCTGACTTCACTGGATTTTCAGCAACATAATAGAGAAGTGGAATTCAGCCCAAAAGTCAGGCAGTGAATGCAGAAGTCAAGACTTAGGAAAAAGATACAAAAAAAGAACTGTTGATATGTCTCTTCTCTGACACATCGCAGCGTATCAAAATGGCCACTGCCTTTAGTTTGTTTAATCACTTATCTCCACGGAGGGAAGAGGAAATTCCCAAGAACGCATGATCGTTAAAAATATTAGCCAGGGCCTGGCGATTATTTTTGGTAGCTAAAAACTTCCTGACTGAAGGGTTTTGGTTTGCATTGGACTTCAGTAAATGTTTGAGTATAACTTTCATAAATACCCATTATACTCAGATCAGTGTGCAGTTTACAATCCAGCGGGGAAGGGCGGGGACATGTTTCTCTTTCTTTTGTTTTGCCGTGCGGCATGCTAAAGCGCATAGCACTACACTGAATTAGCATTTAGCTATTTTCTTGTATCCTTAAAAAAAGGACTAGTTCACACAGTCAGAAATCTCTGTTTCCTTTCGGGCAGGAAAAAGGAAGTGAATGCGAGAGGCAGATTTGGAGTTTGCTTGCATGAACAATTGAACTCCCATCCAGAGAGGAAGGGGATCTGCGTCAAGAGGAATTCACTTTTTTTTCCTCTTTTTTTTTTTCTTTTTTTTTTCTGGAAGGGAAGAGAAAATGACCTTTAGTTTAAAAGCCTGAAAGAATAAAGGTCTGAGCATTTAGAGCTGCCTGCACAAATATAGTCATAAAGAGTCATAAAGGCTTTTTCCTCACAAAGGGCTCCCGCGGCCGCTCGCGCCGTCCTTCAGGGCAAACGCGGCACCGCCTGCTCCCCTCTTACTTACCCTAGGTGAAGGGCGTCACCAAAACCTGTCAACAGTTCCTGGCTAGGAGGGACAGTCCCTGGGTGTTTTTGAAAAATATTTACCATTTTTCTCTTTTCTCTCAGCTGCCAGGCTGGTGGGTTGGGTGAGATTTGGTGGGTGTGATTTTGTGGATCCCCTTGACTTTCTCCCCAAAACCCCACAGTCTGTACAAGCAGGCAGGGCATCAACTCAACTTCCTATGTGGGCAAGACCTCACACTGGCCCCACTGGTTTTGGTGCCTTTTCAGTCAACCGCAAAACCTTCTCGCAGCTTTCCTGGAAAGAGGATGTGAACCGAGGCCTCGAGGCTTGACTAAGTGTCAAAACATTATCTGTGTGGTCTTGTCTAGAAGTCCTGATCATTTTAGTCCTCACCACTAGCTTCCATTTTAGTGGGTCCTACATATCTGCATTTTTCTCTATATTTCTTTCTCCCTGCCATGCAAGCCTGATTCCCAAGGAAGCTCCAGAGCAGGAGAATAGAGGATCTGAGACCTTAAAAAATGCTGAAGCATCCTATCTCCAAGGGCACCAAGCACTTTAGGACATTTGAAACAATCATCCCCAGAGCCAGTCCAGGCGAGTGCCACAGCCTGGATCCTCTCTGTGGTAGCCAAAAGAGCGTTAGCTTACAACATGCTGCAGCCAAGGGACTCATTGCCCTTCCCTCCTTCTCATGGCTTTTCAGAGCATCAGTCAGACCTGTGTCGAACCTCCAGCACAGCCCTGCATGAGGCAGTGGAGGGGTTTCTACGAGGGGTTTCTGCCCTAAAACCAGAGCTCAGGCTAACAGCTTGCAGCACACGTGCTGCAGAGAGAGCATCGCTTTCCCAGGCCCGCTGTCCTCCAGGGATGCAGGTAATAAACAGGAGCCTGAGGGAGCACAGGGGATCCAGCTCCAGTTTGGGTTCCCACATACTCACACAAGCTCCTCAGAGCAGAGTTTTTCTCCCATCCAAGCAAAATATTTGCTCAGAACGTGAAGCCGCGGCTGGGCAATGTCAGCAGCAAATGTCAGCAAGTGTCAGCAGGAGAGAAACTAATTAGATAAAATGGGCCAAATTTCTCCCGGGAGGAGCTCCTCTGCAATCACTGCAGGAAGGATGAATGTGGCTTAATGGTTTAATAGATTATTTTGTGTACTCTTGTTGCCTCTATCCTGGTTTTAGCCAGGCAGGCAGCCTCACTGATTCTGGATGGAGCCAACCCACCTGCCCAGGGGCTCTCCTGTCTCCGGTGACTTACCCTGGGGCAAAGCCACCCCGGTGCAGACCCCCCCGACAGCACATCATGGACACTTCACAGCTGAGCTGGAATGAAATCACCTCTCAATACTAAAGCTGCGGTTCTCCAAATATATCTTGGCAGGTTTCCACTTTTCTTCTCCAGAGTTGTCCGGTCTCTATGCGTGCAGCTGGAGGGATGCCCCCGCCAGCACTCAAGAAGGACAAAACCAGAGCCAGGAGAGAGCCAGAGGGACAAACATAATTGCTGCTGAACAGCTCGGGCATCATCTCTGCTAAGGTCATGGGTCTGCAGAGCCTGGCGCTAGGCAAAGGTGCATCTGGAAGCTGTGATGACTCACTGCACGAGGAAATGGTGTCACCCTCCAGCCCTGTGCAGCAGGTCTGCTCCCTCACCCCCGCCAGCTCCAACACACATTTCACCTTTTACTACTAAAAGTTTTAGACCAAGCCCCCCTGGCTGAAGCCTGAGTGTATCTCAGGTTCTGCACATGGGTCTGTTGGCATCAAGGGAGCCAAGCTGGGCCAGCCCATCCCTGTGTCCAGCCTGGGATGTCAGCAGGAGAGCAGTGTGAGGGGTGTACGGAGCAGGCGAGGATTACAGTGCAACACATGGGTAGGAATTTGCCAGCCCCATGGTTTTCTATTCTTATTTCTGTTCCTCTTGAACTCCAGCCAGCACCTTGGTGCATAAAGGTAATTCATTAACCTGCAAGAACAAGGAGGTCTAAACTTTCCCCTAGTCGCTGCGACAGCTCACAGTCATGCCGGTGTCTGGGCCAGGCTCCCGGAGCAGCACCAGCGACGCGGGGGATGTGTACACAGCTCTGCAGGAATGCACCCTCTGAGCAGGGGCTGGGGGAGAGGGAGGGCTGAGCAGGGACAAGAGGAAGGTGCAAAGTCCAGGGAAGTCCAGAGGGCATCCCCAGGGCATGGTCAGGGAAAGGACAACACTAATCCCAGTTCACCCTGCTCAGCCTCTCTGGCTTTCCCCAGTGGGGCAATCCCCATCGCCCAAGAGAGTCAGGCTGAGGACACAGAGGCACCAGGGGTTTGCAGTGTAAAAGCCAGGAGCGGGTTATTTGAATAGCAGGGAGCTGGTGTTGGTGGAGTTGGACAGGTAAAGCTGAGTACCAGGGGCTATTTTGTTCCCTCCACAGGAAGGATGGGTTTAGCACAGTCACGGCACTGGGTTTAGGACTCCAAACCAGACTGGGAGAACAAGTGCTGCTGTGGTGGGTCCCCATGGGGACACTGAGGCAGGGCAGATCACAATGGGGTTGTGAGTGCTTGTGCAAGGCCAGGGATCGTGGCAGAGCTGGAGGTGCAATAAGATGATCCCTGAGCTCCACATCACCTGCAGGGCTGCAAGGTCCCCCATGGAAGATTCATTCCCTCCCTACTCCTTGCTTTGCTTATCAGAAGGCAACAGAAGTCAGTCCCAAGCAGGGCTGTGCACAGACATCAGGATTTAGACGCCACTCCAGACACATGAGTGTCACCCAAGTGCCCCAACACAGAAGAGACAACTTGTGTAGCAGAAACACTGGGAACAACCCAACTTTTGTTAAGCAGCGACAACTTTTTGTTGAGGACCCGGGGCTGAGCGAGGCTGCTGGAGGCTGTGCCAGCCCAGCACTCTGCAGGGAGCCTTCAGCTGCTGTATTCATAGAAATCCACCCTGCACAGCAGCCCTGGAGCTGCCTCCTCCCTGGCGCCAGCCCAGAGAGGGTCTGTGCTCTGAGCAAACGAGCAGATCAGCGAAGGCACCGCGGCCAATGTCACGGTGGGAGCGATAACATCTAGATCAGCCAGTTGGTAGCAGAGAAATCAAGTCATTGGAGCAGGACATAGTCACGTGCGTGGTTCCTCCTGCTGCACAAATGAACACTTCAGTCTGGATCGTGCATCTTATTTTCCATAAACATACCAGATTTTGCATCCTGGATTTGCAGGAGAGTGCTGCTGTGGCCGTGCTTTGAGCTCAAGTATCAGCCTTAAATCTGGGCTTTACTGAGACTGGCTCCAGGTACAAAGCCACCAACACTCAGTAGGTTCTATATGAGCAAAAAAAATTGGTAGGATCAGGATTCCTGTTGCACACAGTGAACTAAATTACTTGTCTGTTATTTCTGAATTCTTTTTCTTTTATTTTTTGCTGCATTTTGATTTTGATTTATTTTTCTGTTATCATAGGAAGCAGCTCAGATTGGTTGTGACATACCCTGGGCTAATTCAGTGGAAAGCCTGTCTTCAAAAGGAAACATTTGCCATCTTGCTCCCAGCTTTGATTTGCCTGTCCCTGCTCGGTTACCAGAGTTATTCTGTGGCATTAATAGGCAAGTTTCTTTGCACGGAGCCAACCAGCTATTGTGCCCGAGTGATTTTGTTCAAGGAATAAAAAGCACATTCACTTTGTGTTCAAGGAGATGGCATTTGTTTGATTGGTGTGCTCGAGAGCTCGGTGGGGAATACAGCAGAGAAAAAACATTCTTGTGAGGAGCTGTTTCAAAAGAAAAGAAACAAGAATCCAGGAGAGATAAGAAATGAATGTTTGCAGAATCTGGGAAAGCCTTCTGCAGAGGGACAGAGGCAAAGTACGAGAATGCACTTTATTTGTGACAAGCTTTCCATCCTGGGCAGCCAAACAGGACATCCTGCTTCAGTTCTCCTTCCTCTCTTTAATTAGAGTTGTGTTCAGGACACTGCCATTAATGTCGTCTCAGCATTTCCATGACAAAGCCCTGTTTTTGTGGGACTTTAGGAACCTGGCCCTAGAAAAATCTGTTATTAGCGTAAAACCACTCAGCCTGGAGCCTGTGGCAGGTTTGCAGCCAGTTGCTGTGACATTTCCATCACAGGGAGCCCACTCCAGCTCAGAGCGAGGTGGCCCTGTCCGGGACATGGGAGCAGTGTAGGAGACCACACTCCATCTCTGGATGTGGTGGGGTCAGCCATGGGCTGTGCACCTCTGCCTGTGCCCAAGCAAACGTCTCTGTTTCGTATGTGAAACCTGGCACCCCTCTGAAGTCCATAATTGCACTTGACAACACAATGTTCACCTTTCTGAGTCTAGAAGTCATTGTGGGAACCTCTGTGTTCAAATAATTCAAAAATCCCTGAGAAGGAAACCACATTCTCCAGCAATGGTATTTTCACTACCTGAAAGTAGGGCCTGGCTACACCCCCCTGGTTGAACTTGCCCCAGAAATGGAGACCCCCTAAAAATCACTCCAGCAGAGCAGGTCCTCACGGCACAGCACACCCTGTCCTCCACAGCTTGGGACACGTACCCACAGCTTCCCAGAGCTCCCTGACCTCTGTGGCCACGGCAATTTCACTCTGAGCAGAGACACGGAGCAACAGTGACAGAAATCATTTACTTTCCTGCTGGCTCCTTAATTGCTGCTCTTCCCCCTCGCTCAGGGCTGGCAGCTCAGCTCTCGCAGGGCTGAGGCTGTCACCGCTGCTCTTTATCAATCCCACGTGTTGGAGAAGCTGCTGCAAACGGTGCCTTGTCAAAGCAAATGAGACCAAACAGGGCTGTAAAAGTAATCAGAGGGGCTGAAAGCACAGTGGGGCCATGTGGGAGCTCAGGGCCGGGGCAGCGCTGGCAAAGAACAGGGCTGACAAAGGAGCAATAAAAAAAACATGTTTGAAAGGTACTGAAATGCACCTTAAACACCAGGACAGCCTGGGCGAGTGTTGAAACAAGTTCTGGCGATAAACTCCATTCCCACCATGTTTGTTATACTGGATAAACTCCTTCCTTCAGGTCTCCAGGGCAGGCCCTGAGGTTTGTGTGCTGGCTCTGAGTGCAAGGGCAGGAGAAATCCTCACACCCTGGCAGCAAGGGCCCCGTGATGCCAGGCCAGGCAGGTTGTGCTTCGCTGAAACAAAGGCAACACGAGAGCAGGAGAAGCCATAGCTGGGTCCAGCCAACACCTTTGAGGCCTATTTTGGCTCTAGAAGTGTTAAATATTATTAGCAAAAAGAAAACACCTTTTTTTTTCCACGGTGGAAAAAACAGTCCTTCCAACTGAAAATATTATTGCCCTTCTTCCACTCCTAGAGGGAGAGAAAACAGATTCTTTTGTTTCTATGGAAGTCCCAGGTGCATCGCTGCCCTCCAGAGTGGAGCAGGCTCTGGAAGAGGCTGTACAGCAGCATTTCAGCACAGGATACTCCAAAGCAGACAGGGTTAAGCTAAACATCCTTTTATGGCTACTCTTTCACTTCCCATTTCAGGGAAGATGATACAATGGCCCTGGCACCCTGCACTAACCCTGTGCTGGGGGGATCCCCTCCCTGCAGTCATCCCCAGGTCCCCCCAGGGACGGTTTGGCCATGGGGCTCATTTTTCTCCTGCAGCTCTGCACTGTGCCGGGCACCTGCAGCCCGCTGGTACAGTGGGGTTGTTCATCCCCCACCCCAGGCTCGTGTGCCTGCCAGCCTGTCACCAGCCCTTCCCTTTCCTACTCTTGCAGTCACCCCATGGCACAAGGGGCCGGAGCGGGGCCAGGAGCCAGCGAGCTCACCCGGGACTCTGCTGAGAATCCGAGTCAGAGAAACGGCCTGATTCAAATTAATGAACTGAGTGAGGAAACGGTGGAGGGCAGATGGTTTGGGGCTCTTTAAGCTGACTAGAGCTGTTTGACCAATTTCCCACCCACTGGAGCACGCCAGTTTGAGTGAAAGGCATTTCTGCTTGGTTGCCACCCTGGCTGGTGAGCTGTTCCACCTAGGAGAAGGCCCCCCAGCTTCGGGATGCTTTAGCCAAGGAGATTTTTAGGATGAGCTGGCATGGGGCTTCTCCGGCAGTGCCCACCAACCCTGGGCACTGTGGGGAGAGGTGCCCAGACTCCGTGCCCCTGCCCAGGGCCTGGCGAACCGCAGCAGGGGCGAGGCAGGGCAGGAAGGGAGCCGGCGGAGATGAGTGTTTCCTGACTCTCGGGAGCGAAACAGAAAAGCGCTGTCACTCAGCAGCCCCCACAAGTGCAGCAGCAAGATAACTCCAGACACAGCCGCCATCACTTCCCCCCTTTGTCCCTGGCTTTTTTCAGGCCTTCCTGAGCAGAAACGTCCCATCTCTGAAGGAATGTCGTTGCCTCTGGCTGCACACGGAACGCCGAGCGGCCACGTTGCCTGCAGCACGCTGCCGGCTCAACCAGGCTGGGGGTACCCCGGGCACCCCGGCATGTGGAGCAGCTGTGGGAGCTGGAGGAGGACATGCAAGGCATCCTGACACGGTGGGAATGGACCACTGTGTTCCTTGGTTTCCTGGCTGAGCGCAGGAGATGAAAGGCAGTCGGGGACTCACAGAGAAATCACCACTCGGGAGCCTTCAGGCAGCCCCCAAGCCCTGGCAAGGAGCCCCAGTGTTGAGTATTGTCCTACACGTGCCTTAGGCTCCTGGGACAACACCAGTCCCTGTCTGCCTCAGTAAATGCCCCAACCCATGGGCAGAGGGTGCTCACAGGGTATTCCATGGCTGTGACAGTCCCTGCTACTTGCCTGCCCCTGGCCCTTTAAATTAGGCTAGACTTTTCCCCAGTCTCCTTCTCAAAGGAGGACTCTGGGTTTGGCTCCTCAGATGCAACTTATCCTATGCCCTCCCCAGTTTCTGTTCAGTCCATGCCCCTTCCTCCCAGGTGCAGGGTAGCAACAACCAGAGGGTTGCTCAGCTCTGCCCGAGGCCCCAGGGCCTCTGCTGGTCATGGGGACAGTACTGCATTTGCTGCAAGCCGAGGACTGGTGAAGGATGACCCTGCTGTGGATGCTGCATGATGGGGATGAGAAGGTCCCCAAAGCCAGGAGCAGGCAGGGTGGCTGCAGGAGCAGCATGTGGGTGCAGAGGGGCAGCCCCACAGCAGATGCTTTTGCTCCCACAGCAGCGTGGGGCAAGAGGGCCCTTGATAGGAACAAGGGGGTGATGGGGTACCCCCCGACAGGGCCCTTGGATAGCACAGCATCAACATCCCCAGAGCCAAGGCTGGAATGCAAGGAGGCTGGTTGATTATCTCCCTCCCCCACCTCTCAAGGACAAAATAATCTAACGGTTGTAGAAACACATTTTTCACCGAGGGATTCTTCATTAGCACTTGCTTCCTCTCCCAGCTCGTTTCCTGGAAGCAGTTTGTGCTGACAGAGGCGGGCAGGAGCGTGGCTGCTGGGGGATGCATGGGCTGTGTGCGTGCAGGTGGGTGCACACACATCCCTTCCCCACTCCATGGCCCGGGGACACAGCCACGCTGCGAACACCCTGCTCTGCTGCTGGCCACTGGCTCTCCATGCCTGCAAACTCCAAGTGATGAAACTTTGTTGGAACAAGACCTTTTTTTTATGTTTATCATGAAGTGGGGGCCCGAGCACCTTGCAGACAGGTCGTGGTGGACATAGCCCAGAGCTCACCCGGCGTCGGGGCAGAGCAGCACTGCACAGCCAGCCAGCAGCCCCCATTATAAAAGTCTCCTCGCAGGCGTTTACAGTTCAGCTATAAATATTTGCTCCTGGCTGCAGTTTTCCCAGGCGAGATTTCAGCCCAAGAGCAATTGCTGATGGAGCCAGCTCTTCCCTGGTTGTTTACTTTTAGAGCTCCCCAGAGTTAAACACAGCTTTATTCCTACAGCAGCTGGAATGGCAGTATCTGTTATCACCAATTATTATCACAAACCAAATATGGATCTGGTGGTAACCAAATGATAAAAATTTATCCTTAACTGGTGCCACTGATCATAGACATTGATCGGACACTAGACCCAAGAGAGGAGAGGTCCTTCCCTCCCCTGTGTGAGCTGGGGCTGTACACTTGGGCAAGGGCTTCAGGGAGCATTTAGCTGCCTTCTGAATACCTTGTAGAGAGTCTGGGCTTTGAGGTTTGTGGGTGCAAAGCGAATCTCAGGTCTCCCAGGTTGGAAGGCTGCAAAACCCATCTGTACAATTTGGTTTTGACTGGTTCCAGGATGTTTGTGCAAATGCTTGCAAATCCAAAGCAGATGGACACTGCACAGGACTCACTAAGTTAAATTATTCCCCAAGAAACTCTATGAAAAGCACTAAGGTTTGCATCTTTCCTTTTGAAATCTTACCAGTGAGCCTGAGTCAGCTGCCACCCAACCCAGACCAAGGGCAAAGCTGTTCCCCACATCCCCTAAAGTGACCCAAGTCCAGATGACTCTGGTGCAGACATGGGACCCAGAGGAAGGCTGGTGGGGGTGGTGGGACCCCCATAGCCCGTGGGTGCAGGAGGGAGAGCTCACATCACCCTTCACATCACTTCCATCATCAACCTGTGGACCTGTCCATTCCCTGAGCAGCTCCCACCACAGGGTTTTGCCCCTTTGGGCTGGGCAAAGGCGTCCCTCCATCCCCCTCTGCCCTGGTGGCAGCCAGCCTGCCCCAGGTAGGGAGGGAGCCAGCAGCAAGAGGAAAAGGATATGGTGCTTCTGGGAGCTGCGGCCGTTTGAAGGCTGCGAAGGGAAACAGGCCAGGGGTTATCCAATCTCTCCGAGCAGACATTTCCGCCTGGCACGCCCCAGCGGCACAGTCACTCCGCTTCATTAATAAATCACCAATCCCGCCTGCTGCGGCTGCCTCGGGGAAGAAACGGGAGCCAGGGCGAGCGGGGCCGGGAGCGGGGCGCGTGTGCGCACGGGGAGGGGTGCAGGTCACAACCAGGAGCCCAACAAAGGTCACCCCGGGCATGCGCAGCCCTTTCTTAGCTTGCCCAGGTCTGGCCACATTGCAAAGGATGCTGAGCTGGCACCTTGGCGATGGCTCCCTGGGGTCCAGGTGACCCAGGAGTGCCAGCATGTGTGGCACAGCCTGGAGATGGGCAGAAACCTCCCTTCTACCAACTGGCACGAGCTCCCAGCTGCCTCTCTGTATTTATAGAAAGCCAGAGCTTTCCAAGGGCTCGGAGGCTCTCTGGGACACTATTCCAGCCCTAAACAATGCAAGCAGCACTGTTTTCCCGGGAACACAAATACAGTTTATACAAGGGCCACTTGGCAGTTTGGCAGATTATCAGTGGGTGAAGGCAGAGCTTTCCAGACCTCGGGGCAGTGGCTCCTGGCAGCCCTGGTGAGGCCACGGCCACTCTGCACTCAGCATGGCCAGTGCTCGGGTCTGAGTAGCCACACTGGCCCAGGAGGTTCTCTGAGCAGCCACCACTCCCCCAGGTGCAGCTTGCCGGGACTCGAGCAGCCGCAGGACAGGCTGATGCACCCACAGGTAGTGATTTGGAGCTGGGAACCAGAAATCCAGTCCTGGGACTTCCCACCACAGCAGCCTGGCAGCAGGGAGGCATCCTGGAGCAAACCCTGCAGCTACCACGACCTGCAAACACTGGTGTAACGGCATGGCACAGATGTTTGAGCACAGATAACAGCCCATGTGCTGCTCCTCATCGTGGCACTGTGGCCACCAGTCACTGCGGGGAGCAGCTCCACACTGCATGGTGTGTCCAGGCTAGAAAAGGTCTGGTTTGCAACCCCCACCCCTGTGGTGAGCAGATGGGGGGCACAGCAGGGGGTAAGGGCCCACACTGGGCACCCCCCCTGGCTGCTGGGATCAGGAGGATACGTTACGTTTGGAGCTAGAGGAGCAGTAGGTGCAATGGGCATTGATCCCTGCTTGGATACATCCCAACCCATTCCCTGGTGGCATCCACAGTGTCCCAACCCCATCCCAGCCGGGCGCAGGCATGCTGTGGGTGACGGCAGACCCTGTGGCACCCATGTGGGGTTCGAGGACTCCCTGCAAAGCCACCTTAGCTAATGAAGGAGGACAAGGTCTGCCTGGCGCGTGGCTGCTCGAGACCCGGCCTCCAGCAGGGTGATGCAACGAGCCTCAGCCCCACGCCTCCCCGGGACGTGAAACGCCAAGCGAAACAAATTCCTGCCACCAGCGCCGTTTCCTGTTTTCCTGCTACAACGGATCACGCTTCCCTGCAGTCCTTGACCCCAGGGACCGGTGTGAGAAGGATGTGACAAACCTCCCCCCCAGCCCGAGGCACGCAGCACTGGGCTGGGGGCTGCCCCGCGTGCCCCGAGCCCACGGCTGGTCTGTTTGTCCATCTGTGCAGACATAATGGCCACACGATGCCTCCAGAGCAGGCACGGCCCTCAGCTTCCTCTGGGGAGAGGATCTGATAGCCCAGGGGGGAAAGCAGAGCCAGAGAACAAAGCAAAGGCCAGCGCAGGAAAGCAAAGCTGAGCCTTTGATTCAAACTCGTTTTTTCCCTCTCTAAGCAAGGCGACGGGGCTGTCTTCTTACTTGCACCTCCCCATGATTGTGGCTGGATCTCCTGCCTGGCTCTAGCAGATGAAGCCAGGTCAACCACAGCTCAGGGCTTGTTATGTGTCCTGCACAGGTAGAGGGGCTTTCTCCACTACTGGCTCCAGACTGGCACATGTTCCCCCATTGCACTGATAGGGAGCCTTGGCTTCCCAAAAATGTCGAGCAGAGGAAGGTGGGATTTCTGTGATAGCAGAGGAAAGCAGCCCTTCCCAAACGCCTGTCCTGGGCTGTGCAGAACTTCACGGACAGACGTGTGCAAGGAAACGTCCCAGCCAGGGCAGGTCACTGCCTTTCACCTCCTTCAGAGAGGCACCACCTCCTGCCCCGGCAAGGAAATGATGCTATTGTAACTTTTCAAGATTTCAAAGTGTAAAGTAAATGGTGATCAACTCAGGTTTTTTCACTCTCCTTTTCTTTGACATTTCGGCGCTGGCTCTGTTTCATTTTCCATCCACTACAGCAGTGTCAGGAGTCAGAAATCCCTCCACAGGCATTTCAGACAGTTCTCTCCCTGTCGGCTTCAGAACAGGAAACACACACACACACACACACACACAACTGCAACGAGGACAATCCAGCGAGCAAGAAATGTGAGCAGGGCTCTGGGCAGGGGATGTACGAGGGCAGTGGGTACCAGTCTTCAACCAGTACCGAGCAGACCCAGTGCTTGTTACCATTCTTGCAAAGAGGGACTGTGGCAACCATTTCTTTTGGGGGCTTTGCGAGCACAGATCTCTTAACCCAACACTGGTTTTAACTGGTTTTAACCCAACCATGCGGCAGAACCAGACCACCCTTCAGAGGCATCATTAAAAGCTCTGCAAAAGGGCTCAGCCCCCACAGAGGAGAGGTGAGGACACGCTGCCTCACAAATGCTCCAGCCAGCCCTCTGAGACATCCTACGGCCACACACAGCTGAGCACTTTGCGAAGTGCAGGTCGGTGGAGCTCACCCCTGCTCCCACTTTGCAGTCACAGCCAGACAAAAGCCTCCCGCTCCCAGCGCACCGGGCTCACGGCTCCAGTTACAACACACTTAATCCTTGAGCCAGTTTGACACTGCAGCTTTGGGCTGACTGCATGACCCACTTGTGAGACAGCGAGGTCCCACTGAGCTCAGAAATGTTAAATACATGGTAATTGGACCCCCGGTGCCTCCACTTTTCTTTAGATGAAGAGGCCCTGGTAAGTGAATTTTCCAGAGCATTCCTGTGCCGGAGCAGCAGCCGTGGCCCCCGAGTGAGGCTGATTCCCAAACCACCCCGGACAGAAGATTTGGAGGCTCTTCCCCATCTGCCTGCTCTGCGGGGAGGTCTGGGTTGGCCACATCAGTTTCAAAGTGAAGGAAACCAAATCCACCCGTTCCTCGTTTATCCCAGGAGGAAACGGGAGTGGGGCTCGATAAGGAGCAAGCTCCCTGGGGAAGGGAGGGGAGAGATTTCACTCCCTGTTCCTACTTTTGCTTTTTGCTTTTCTGTTAGTTTAATATCAAATGTCCCACACAGTGCTGCCAGCGTGCAGACCCTGGTGCAGGGGTGCTGAGTCACAGCCCATGGAGCCTCCACCGGTAACCATCACTGCCTGCACACGGTTTTGGGTGACTTGCCAATGTACACCAACGGGCTGCACCTCGAAGGACTAGAAAATGTCAAGTACCTTCTCCTTGAAAGCCAAGCCTTAGACCAGTGCTCTGAATCACCCCTGAGAGTTTGAGCCTTTCCTTGGCCTTGCTGAAGGGTGGGAGGCTGAAAAAGGGTGGGAGGCTGAAGGGGTGGAGGGCTCAGTTATTAATACTGCACGGGGTGTTCCCGAAGAATTACCATAAGTAATCCCAGCCGTGGTCCTGCCAGGCACTCTGTGGGAGTCATGCAAAAGGGTTTGCAGTGTCTGGAACTAAATATAGACCGTGTGATGCAATGAGGAGGAGGAAGCAAGACCAAGAGTTGGGATGAGGCGAGACACACGTGCAGTTCCTTGGGCGGAGGGGAGTTGCCTGCACACGCTGCCTGCGTCTGCCTGCACCCGCTTGCTCCCAGCACACTTAGGAAGGAAAAGCACACCCCACCGTGGCTGCTCACACACTGGGTAGGGCTGTTTGCATCAAAGATGTCCAATGGAAAAGCATCCATCTCAATTCTCAATGCCATCCACCAAATGGACACCAGGACTTTCCAGCAGGAAAACCCCACAGGGGTTGGGAGCAGCCCTTCGTCTGCCACCACTCTCCAGAGGGAGAGGCAGCAGGGAGGAGGTTTTCTTTCCTTCACCCTGTCCCCTTCGGATGGGCGAAGCAGTTTGGAAATGGGGTGTGATTTTGTGCAGAAAAATCAGTGTATCCCACTGCCTCTTCAGCCAGGCAGGACACGGCTCTCTGGGGAATGTCCTGAGCTGCTGCAGGGCTGCTCGACCCCTGCCACCATGGCACAGTTGGGTCCCCATCCCAGGGCTGCACACCACAGTGTCTGGGCTGCAAAAGGCAGCGGGGAGAGGGCTGGGGGCATAGAGGCTTTTTTTTTTGACATCGTTTTAAACCTCAGAAACACATTTCAGGAATCTTCAGAGGAGAAATTGTATAAAGCAAGGAGGAGCAGCATCTCTAGTCGACAGGAAGGTGGAGTGAGAGAGCCACTCTAGCAGAAGCTGAACAGAGCAGAGATTTCACAAATAAGAAGTTCAAAGTTTGCAGATGAGTGGAGCTGTCTGCTTACGTGGGTCAAACTGAGACGGCAGCTTCACAGAGAAAGGGGAAGGAGGTCGCATGCAATAAAAACATTGAAACACTTTGTGCCAGGGCTTGCCAACAAAAGGTTTAATTCTGGAGCTGCTAAGTGTTTTCTTTATAGAGGCTCAGACATGAAACGTTTTCAGACGTGCTTTTGAGATGCAGCATTTTCCCTGAGAAATCGGTCCCAGCCTAAAAAGAAAGAGAAAAAGCCTTTAGAGGATTTTAAATGGCCCCCAAGAAAGAAAGGAAGGTTTTAATTTCATGTAGAGCACAACATTTGCAGAATGAACCAGAGAAGGAAACATGGCAGAAACTCTCTCTGGGTGTGAGTCTGAGTCTGTCCTTGTGGTTTTCAGTTCAGATATGGAGTAGAAATATCCATTTCCCCCTCATTTCTCCCCCTTGGACCTCACGATCTGGCAGTGCCCATTGGAGCTGCAGTTGGGTGTAATTAACCCACTTTGGGTGCTGCTGGTTAAGAGCCTTCCACAAACCCCAGCTCTGCTGCAGCTGAGGTTGTTGCTCTTCCAGGCTCAGCCATGTGTTTCTGTTTATTTGCTCCGTGTGCCAGCGGAGCCCCTGCATCCATATACATTATGTTTGCATATAAGCTGCAAATTTGAGTTTGATTTGGCAGCCTGGAGCCCTGGGGGCCTCTTGGTTGCCTTTGAAATAGTCGCTGGATCTGAGAGGCCTCTAATGTGTGGGATGTGTGGTCTGGGAGGGGTGCTGGGGAGAAGATCAGGAGGAAAGAGAAAGGAAACAGAAAGGTGTGGGGATAATAAAGGAGAAAATCCAGCCAGGAGAGGGATGGGCAAAGCCAGCCTCCTTGGGGCTGCCCCAGCAGAGTGTATTGCAGAGCTTGCCTCATGGTGGGGACACGGGATGCTGCTCAGGCCACAGTGGCACAGCTGGACACCATCTTCCCACGTCCTTTACCGAGAGAGGGACACGGAGCCGAGCATCCTCAGCCTGACACTGAAACTCCCTCCCTTGAGGCAGCAGAGACAGAGCAGCCTCTGGTTCCTCCATCAAGGCAGTGACCTCCTGGTCCCGTCCTCCACGATCTGACAGTGGATTTTGCAGATCCTGGCAGCTCCCATCCCCGTCCCCCCACTCTCACCCCGAGCCCCGCAGGACTGCTGTGCCCTCGCATCCTCCGGCACGCCTGTCTGAAACACCCAGCAGGAGGCTGGGAACATTTGGCTGCTCTCCCAAGGAGATTTTCCTTCATAAAACACCAGGCAGGCGGGAGCTTTTCAGATGCGGTGGGCACGGCTGAATCCCTTTTCTCGTCAGCCAGCGGGAGGAAAATGGAGGAGGAACACGAGATGGGCCTGCCCATGCCCCCTCCTGCCACCGGCGGGGATGGCCGGTGCCTTTGTTCAGCTTTGGAGATGTTCAGCTTTCACAGATGGAGGCAGAGAGGGGATGGTACCGAGGAGTTAAAGATATGATGGCTCTGAATCACAGAATCACAGAATCCCAGAATCCTAGGGGTTGGAAGGGACCTCGAAAGCTCATCCAGTCCAACCCCCCTGCCAGAGCAGGGGCACCTAGAGTCCATCACACAGGAACACATCCAGGGGGGTTTGAATGTCTCCAGTGAAGGAGACTCCACAGCCTCTCTGGGCAGCCTGGTCCAGTGCTCTGTCACTCTCACAGGAAAGAAGTTCTTCCTGATCTTCACATGGAACCTCCTGTGCTCCAGTTTGCATCCATTGCCCCTTGTCCTATCATTGGTCATCACTGAAAAAAGCTTGGCTCCATCGTCCTGACCCTCACCCTTTACATATTTGTAACCATGGATGAGGTCACCCCTCAGTCTCCTTTTCTCCAAGCTAAAGAGCCCCAGCTCCCTCAGCCTTTCCTCACAAGGGAGATGTTCCACTCCCTTAATCGGTGAAGGGATGCGGTGAAGGAGCTGTGTGGGGTGGGAGTCCTGGGGACAGGGGAGGTTTGGTGGTCACTGCTGGTGGCTCTGGGTTCAGGGATGGGGCTGAGCCCCTCTCTTTGGGCATCTGTACGGTAGCAGTCGTCTTCTGTGCTGGTCCTGTCCTGCTCACAAGTGGCACTCAGGGGGAGATTCAGGGGTCCACACACGTGGGGCTCCCACACACCCCAGGAAGCAGGACCCAGACTGGACCTGGAGATGCCCCGGGTTACTCCAGGGAGAGCAGTGACCAGTTTTTGCAGCCAGGCCTTCAGGTTGGGGTGGGTTCCCCTCAAAAGTCCTGTGAGGAATTGAGCATTTTGGGAAAAATAAAAAAATTAAATATAAACCAACACTGTTTCACACTTTGGTGTTTCTGCACTGGGGTGACCAAAAGGTGCTTGGTATGGAGGGGAACCTGCTCCCACCTGACCATGCCAGGCTGTGGCTTGGCCCCCAGCCCCTCGTTTTCCTCCTGAGGGGACGGTGGGGACAAGGACAGGGCTGGAGCAGTGGGGACAGCCCAGCTGAAGGTCACTAGATGGCGGCGCTGGCTCAGAAATGGCTGCCAGGACCTGGTGGGACCCAGCCTGGGGGACCCCTGAAATCACAGGGTGACGCTGGGGACCCCCGGCCCCACAGGGGCTGCCACCACCAGGAGTGAGGGGCTGTCACCAACACCATCTTGCTGGGGAGACGAAGGGGTGGCTGTGGCTGGGCTGGGGCCTCATTGGCTGCTGTTGTCCTCACTGGGATGGGCCAGGGCAGGCTGAGGTGGCATGGCAGGGATGGAGTGGGTCCATGGGGTGTTCATGGGTCTGGGGGTCCAACACCACTCATCCACCTGTAGGTATTTACCCAAGTACGGAGTGTTAGAACCACCAGCCAGGACAGCAGATGGCATGCTGGGATGGAGAAAGGGAGCCCATGTTGCAATCACCCATGAGCAAATAAAGACGGTGGTGCACCTCACCTAATGAAGTTGGAGACCTCACCTTATGGGACCATTCCTGCTGGTCAAGACCTCAGCAGCCATAGAATCATAGAATCATAGAATCATTATGGTTGGAAGGGACCTCCAGGGTCATCAAGTCCAACCTTTATCCCATCATATTCCTAACCATTAGACCATTAAAGCCATGCTGTCTTCTGGACTGCTCCAGCACACAGTCACCTTCCCTCCTGCAAGCTTTACTTTCCATCTCTCTTTTCTACCCTTGAATCTGAGTCTATTGCAGCCCAAAGAGCTCCTGTTGCTCCCAGGCAAGAAGCAGCACCAATTCGTTAAACAAAACCCAGAGAATTCATACAGCCCCACTTACCAGCACAAGCCATGCTCATCCTTCACAGCGCTGAGCCCCCCAAGCCTGTGCAGATGCAGGCAGGGAGTGTGGATGTGCACCACGCTGGGGCAGGGTCCAGGCTCCCATCCATCCAAAGTATTCCATGATTCCCTGGGAGATAGGCAAACCTCAGAAATGGAAAGCAAACACCTCTCTCAGCACCAGACATCCCCAGCATGGCCTCTGCCAAATTCCTGTGCCGCCCCACAGGAAAACCAACACCGTGATGTTCATGTTCCCAGTATGGCCAGTTCCCTCCAGCACTGGGGCCTGTTACTGGACAGATCTGCAGCTTTAAGGCACAGCCAGGCTGTGGAGCAGGTTGCTCTTCCCAGCCTCCAGTGACCTGCCAGAGTCAACTTAGCTGAGAGTAATTAGTGTGGTTATCAAGGGAAGAGGTGGATTAATGTGGGAAAGTCATTGATGAAGGCAGAGAAGGGCAGATGCTTTCCTGGAGTCCCCAATCAATACAGACCTTGGAGGATGAATGAGAGCTTCAAAGAAAAGCATCAGTGAACAATTGAATGCTTTTAGCTCCCGGATGGCTGCTCTGCCTGAAGCAATGAGTGAAATATGGCACAGGGCACCCCGCACACTCTACCAATTATCCCTCCCTTGTGCCTCGGAAGGAGCCTCTGCCCACCGGGAGCCCATGTGAGGGAGGAGGACGCTGGTGGGTTGGGGTGAGGATGGGCACCAAGGTGGCTGTGAATTTGTGAGCTGGAGGGCTGAGAGCTCACTCCAAACTCCTGTCCCCCCTTGGCCCTCCAGTCTGTGAGCCTGAGAGCGACCCAGCACCCAGGTCCTGTCTCAGGACCATGCCCTGTCCCATGCTGGTGGGCTGAGCCAGTCACCATAAAATGTGCTGGTGGCCATGCCAGCATCCCCTCCTCCTGCTCCATTTTGCTTTGCTTTAATTGTGCAATGTACAAAGTGGGTCAGGAAGAGCCAGGAGGAGCTGCTGGAAGGGGAAGGAGGGAGCAGCAAGGTCACAGACCATGTTGCAGCCCCTCAGCAGAGTGTCCAGGGGACATCAGGCTGGTGGCCACCACGGCTCCTGCATGCTGGCACTCCTGCCTGCACTGCCTGCAGTGGACACGGGATGCAGACAGAGATGTCCTCGTGCTCAAAGCTGACCCCTTCCTTGCAAAGCCTTGTTGGTCTCCAAGGTGCAGAGATGTGTTTTTTCATTGTGCTGAAGGAGAAACTGAGGCACGGAGTGGGGAAGTAGCTTGCCCAAAGTCAGCAGCTGTGGTAGGAGGAGAACACGCCAGTGCTGCTGTACCTCTGGATGGCTCCTGGCACATGGGTTATTGCCCATGGCCCTTAGTGCCAGGGGGGTGGCAGGTGGTGCCGGAGGACTACGGCCATGTGTGGTTGGTGGATCTGGGTCCCTGTGGCTGGGAGCATGGCTGAGGCACGGGAGGGGAAGGCAGAGCTGCCCTTGACCCCAGTGCCAGCAGGTCCCCGCTGGCAGCAGGGCAATGCTGTGTCCATCCAGGGCTCACCATGTCCTGTGGTGCCACCCTCTTGTAGCCCCCAGCAGCTTTACTCGAAAGCCAAGCGAGGCGTGACAGCTCTGCCGAGAGGGAGAAAAACCAAAACAAATCACAGCATGTTTTTTTTTCATACTCCCGGCCCAGCTCCCAGCCCCTCCTCTGTCATCCCCGCTGGAATGTGCCTCCGAATTCCTCCCTGGCTCTCTGCGTGCTGCTGCCGGCTTTGCCTCTGATTGTTTGCAGCGATTGCGCTTTTCCCACACTCCAGATCATGGCTAGGGATCACCCGTGGCTCCGTGCCGGCTCCGGATCACCCCCAGCACAATGTGCAAGCGCAGGCGGAGCGGGGATTGAAGAGAACTGGCGGGGTGAAGTGGGTGCTGCGTGACTTGGCCCTGAGTCACGGCCGCACCAGCTCAGCCTCCGCTCTGATCCGGGTTCAACACCTGCACCCAGCACTGGGCTGGCTCCTGCCCCTTCGCCCCCGCATTGGGGCTCACCTGGGCTTGACCAAGCAGGGTCTGGGCAGATGTTGGACAAGCAGGGCAGGAGGTGGAGGTGTGACTGCTGCCCTTTCACGTATTCCTCATCGCTTTGGCCTCAGACTCCATTTCAGAGCCCTGGCACAGCCCTAGAAGCACGGTCATCATTTTAGATGCACCTCTTCCCTGGTGCAGAGGCTGCAAGCATTGGGATTTCTTAGGCACTGGAATGGGCTGCCCAGGGAGGTGGTGGAATCACCATCCCTGGGGGTGTTCAAAAAACGGGACACTTGAGGCCATGGTCTGATGGTCTGATGGTTAGGAATATGATGGGGTAAAGGTTGGACTTGATGACCCTGGAGGTCCCTTCCAACCATAATGATTCTATGATTCTATAATTCTTTGCTTGGGAATACTTCATCTTCACACTGGACTTCTGCTGTCTGCAGCCCTTGGGGAGGGAGGTGGGTGGCTGCAGGGTTGCATTTGTGTCCTGCATTGTTTTTTCTGGCTGGGGTCACGTTCACCTCTCTGGTGTCACTTCCCTGCTGCACACAGGCAGGGCAGCTGCCATTTCCATCAATCTGGACACACTAGGACCCGTGCTCTCGTGCTGAGAGATCACTAGAAGCAGGATGACCCAAAAATGGCTGAGATCAGCTGTGGTCACACAGATCCCATGTCCATCCCAACTCTGTGAACATCTGACACCTCTAAGCTTGAATCCACCCACTCTCATATTTGCCTTGGCAGAGCACCTGGCAGCTGTTTCTCCTTCCAACACCCCAAAATGCCCTTATCTGCATCATGAAAGAGTCCTAAGGAGAGATGTTATCTCCTGTGGACATACAGGAGGTCAGGAACCACCTGGGAGTGAGTGGCCCAGATTGATGCGCTGAATCCAGGCTTCCCAAAGCCGAGGCAGCCTCTATCTACTCCCATTAATGCACTACATTTTACACAGTGACTCCATAAACTAGTTAATCCTTATCTGCAATGTATAAAATGATAACCTGCACATGATTAAGGCTGCACTGCACAAGGCACTGGGCTCCATCACAACAGCATCGCCCCCCTGCAGCCCTCTGCAGTCCCTCGAGCCCTCCAGGACCAGCCAGGAGGGACTTTCCGGAGGTCACCCACAGCCCTGAGCACCCTCCAGCCTCCCATCTCCCAGCCCAGCTCTAATCTCAGGGCTCAGGGCTCTGAGCATGAATAAACTCACCTGTTATTTGCAAACAATTCACCCACGAGTACTCGACAAACAAAAGCCTGTAATTAAGCAAATAACACGAGCCCTCTCCCTCATTATACAGTGCTGTAGACCTGACTTCTGTTTGAATTGCTTTATTGCAAAGAGTTTTAAATCACTCTTTTTTATTTGAGATGAGGTAAAGGCTTAACATAGGGGGGAAAAAAATCAGGGGAAGAAGGTCTGGATGGGCAGCTGCCAGGGCTCTGCCCTATGGTTGCTTTTCTCATAGGAAACCCCCATAAAACAGCTGAGAACAGGACACCCGCAGCATCGCCTTCTGTTCTGCTCCTCTTGCAAACCAAACGTGGTGGAAGGTGAACGTAAACAGTTTCTTTAGCCTGATCAAATCGCCAGATGTCAAATTAGCACACTCAGTTAAGCCCCAGCCCTAATTGTGCCATTTGTCATGCTGGAGCAGGCGGCAGCACAGCACCTCGTCCCCCCCATCCTCAGGGGGCGGCAAGGACTCCAGGACCCCCTCTCCCTGCCAGCCCCGGTGCTGTGGTTGGAGCTTCTCCTCCCGAGCTGGCATTGCACCCATGGAGCAGGGGGAGAGAAGCCCCCAGGGGGTGATTTCCCACCCTGTTCTGCTCAGGCACCCCCAGTTTGGGGACAGGGAAGAGCCACTGCAGACTTCCCCCAGAGCAGCATCTTCCCCCCCCCCCCGCCCAGCTCTCCGGTCCTGCCTCTTCCAGTGAGGTTTCTTTGGGTGCCACGTCTGCTTCTGGGGCACCAGCCAGGCGAGAGCCTTCTCCTCCAGCCCTGATCCCTGCTCCAGTCCTGCTGGCTCCAGCGCTGCCATCCCCAGCTGCCTGCTGCTGAGCACGAGCGAGCTCGTTGCATGTGCTGGCACCAAACCCGGTGTCGGTGTCAAGCCCAGGCACTGCTGGCAATCCTTATCACGTTTTCTCAGTAGCTCCCTGCTTCCCCACACAATGAAGGTCAGGGTGCAGAGGGACATTTGGTTTCTTGCCATCAAAACAGCACAGTTTTGGAGTTGGTTTGGGTTTGGTTTTTTTTTTTCCTTCTTCCTGCCCATCAAATCCCAGCTCCCAAATCCAGCAGCCCCGAGATGAGGTGGCCAATGCAGTGTGTGGATGCTGGGTTGGGGCAGCCCTGAGCCAGCCCCACCAGCCACTGCCTCGCAGCAGAGCCCTGCGTTCTGCCCTGCGCAGATGGGTTGCTGCTCACCCAGACTCCCACCCGGGCAAGCCAGGAAATGACCAAAATGGGAAATTAATGTAGTCCACAAGCTTTTGCAGCTTTGCTTATATTTTTATTGCTTAGAGGGTTTTTTTTGTAAGGGCTCAGATGTTTCCATGGGTGGGAAAGCCCGCCCCAGAGCTAACCCGCCGGGACACCCAGACCCCAAGGGAGCAAGAGGATTCTGATTATTTTGAATTAAAACTATTTTTTCTGTTAGAAAAACAAGTGCTTGGCTGGCCAAAGACAAACATTTTGAGCATTCAATTTTAACGCTTTCGGCACCCACCATCTCTGCCTTTCTAACCAGAGCTTCTCACCTTGCAATGTTCTGTAAATGTGGCATTGCCAGGGGGTTTTTTTAATTAACTTTAAATCAAACCAAAAATGGTTTCATCGGTCCCAAAAGAACACACTTTAATGTTTGGCTTTGTGTAGAGAAGCTTCCTCTGGCCGTGTGGGTTTTGCACAAGCCAAACAAGCTTCCTCCTGTCCTCCCAGCTCGCCAGCATGGTCCCCTTGGCCACGCCACCAGCCCTTGAGCTGCCCCCACCTCGTGCCCAGCACAGCTCCCTCTGCGCAGGAGTACACATGGCCAAATCCATCCTCCTCTGGCCCAGGAGTGACAATCTCAAAGCTGTTTGCTGCAAGCAAGTTTTGTGGGCGTAGGCGGTGGAATAAGAGGTCAGAGAGGTCATCTTGGTGTCACTGCTAATGTCACCTCAGAGAAAGAGACTGCACGACTGCACGGGGAGCTCAGCCTTCTTATTAGACAGCAGAGCACCCACACATGAGAAACCCTCTGAGAGATAAGCACGTAGGAAACCAGGCTGGTTTCCTGTCTCTGCTCTGCTGCTCTCCAGGCTGTGTTGTGCACTGAGCCCTGGCCGAGCCCCCTCTCTGTCCATGCCAGCTCCCATGCAGTGTGACACAGCAGTCCCTCGGGGCTCACGGCAGCTTTGCCCCCACCACAGTGCCCATGGCTGCACTGCTGCGTCAGGAATTGCCCTGACACCAGAGAAGGTTTTGCTGAACTCTTGCTTCCCCTGCTGATAGGAGCCTGTTCTGGGCCAATGCATAGGGCCAGGTTCCCAGAGGAAAGGGGGCTCCTTCCAGCAGGCACTCCCCCAAAGCTCCCAGGCTCCAGGCCCCAGGATGGAGGCATGGGCTTCTCCTTGTCCTGGGGCATAGTGAGAGGTGAGAAAGATCCAGTTTACGGGATTTGTGACCCTGGTGGCACCGACCCTTCCCACCCCAGAGGCTGGGGGGTGCCATGCTGTGCCATGCCATCCCATCCCATGTCATGCCATCCCATGCTGTGCCATCCCATGCTGTGCCACACCATGCCATGCTAAGGCATGCCACATCAAGCAGTGGCATGCCACGCTGTGTCACACAGCCAGCCAAGCCACACCGTGGCACGGTGGCCAAGCCCTGGTGCAGGCAAGGAGCCCTGAGGAGGCGAAGGGCCAGGGCTGTGCTCGCCGAGGCTCGGAGGAGGAATCTCAGCTGTTTGTGTTCAAAGGCACCACGGCCAGGCTGGGAGTGTGGTGGCAGCAGGAGGGTGCAGAGCAGGCTGGCCGGGTTTTCAAACCCATTGGTTCATGGAGGAGCCGGCAAGGGAGGGGCAAGGGAGCAACCTGCTTTGTAATTGTGTTAATTAAGCAGGCTCGCTCCGAGCAGGATCCCACACTGAGCACGCTGCATTAGGCACTGTGCCGTCCATGCCCAGGGCAGGTGCCTCATCATCCCCCACACTGTGCCCTCTCTGTGTCACCATCCCCTCCTGTCCCCACCAGCCAGGCCTGAGCCACGTTTTGCTCCCAAGGTTGCTCCTAAGCAGCTTCCTCACCCCCATCAGACAGCAAAGGTCACATCTGGGGTCACCCGGGGTGTGCAACCCTTGGGCATGGTGATTTGGGAGAGGCACAGAGCAGTCACACACTGGCCCCTTGCAGGTTGTCAGGGGTAACATCAGGGTCCCTGCATCCTGTCAGCCTGTAGCACCGGGCTGCCAGGACGCTGCTGTGCTCTGCAGGACCAGGCAAGGTGATGTGTGTGGGATCTGGCCCTCGGGCAATGGCTCAGCCCGTGTCAAAGTGACGCAATGGAAAGCGGCAAGCAGGAGCGTGCCTTGCCCCTACTTGCAGCTCTTCCAGCTCTAGGGCTCGATGGTGGAGATAAACAGCCTTGATGGGACGGCAGGACAAGTTCCAACACTGCTTCCCAGCGCTCGCTGCCAGCTTCGGAGCGTGAGAAAATACCAGGCAGGGAGGGAAGGATCAGCATCACATGGATGTTTAGAGATGATTGATATTTTTATGGTGAAGTTGGGATTTTTGGGTTCCTCCATCCCTCCACATGACAGGTTCCTATGTTCAGGCTTGCATGCACGTGTTCTACAGTCAGCGACACGCTGGGGGCCAGGCTGCACCCCGAGTTCTCTCCTGTGCACCCACAGCTGGGTGTAGGCACCCACCGAGGCCATGCACAGCTCCACACACAGCTCCACAGCCCTGGCCCCTTCCCCACTAAATCACCAGCATCCCGCAGGCTGGTTAGGGTGGACCCCCAAAACTAGAGAGTCTGGAAGCAAATCAAAGCACTGAAAACACGAGTCACCCATGGGTCTACAGCCATCTCCGTGGCCAGGGACCCCCAGGCCAGGTGCCTGCAGGGAGCTGCTGCCTCCCTGCTCAGAGTGCAGATGGCTCTAGGGACTGGCCACCAAAGAGGGCTCTGGTTAAAGGAGCAGCAGAGACAACTTCTCACTTCTTAAACAGGCAGTGAAATAATCTTTCCACTCAGCTCCAGGTCATGATGCCGTGGGGATCAGAGGGTCCCAGAGTGGCCCCACTTCCCTCCTTGCTTTGGCTTGTCTGAATTTACAGCAGCTCAAGTACAGGCTGAGATTGAATCCTGGGAGATGGGATCTCCTGGTGGGTTGGGGAGGACCAGACCCTTCTGGAGATGCTCTAGGACATCTCATTCAGGTCTTTTTCACCAGCACTCTCTTCACACCGCTAAGAAGACCGAAACCAGCCCTGGGAGTGCAGCCCTCATCTCCCAGCAGGTTGTGGGACATGTCCGGGCATAAGCCAGCTCCCTGCTGCAGACGATGAGCCACCGCGTGCTTCAGAGATGCTGCTTCTGTGCAGGGGTTTCGGTGAGAGCAGGAGCTCTAAGATAGGTCCCTAACAGGGCCCTGTGCCCCTCCAGCTCCTCTGGGAGAGGGAAAAACACAAAAAACCAAGCTCAGCGCTCTGGGAAAGATCCCTGCCTGCTATTCAGTGCTGCATCCCTTGAGGTTGTCTGGAGGAATTCAGCCTGATTATCATTAGAATAAAGGCCAAAGGAGCCCAACTCTCTCCCTGCACTCTCTCGCCTGTTCTCAGCTTCCCCTGGTGTTCCTCAGTGCTGTGCCCTGCTCTGGGCTGCAGCTGGGAGCTCCTTGCCCGGAGTGAGATGGCTCATCCTGCCTGCAGGAGAAGGGTCCCACTTCCAGCAGTCACATGTTGGTGCTTCCCAACGAGCACACGTTTTATGGGGTCCCAGGCCCTCTGAAACCTGCTGCTCTCCTGTTCTCTGTTACCAGCCTGCCTGATCATCACCGCCCAAAATTCAGAAAGGGAGAGATATCCAGAAGGATCCAAAGCCTCGACATCCCAGAGCATCATGTCAGTGCTTCCACTACAACACGGGTCAGGAGCAGATGCAGCCGACTGGAGGGGGGTCCTTCCGCTCCTTCCCAGACCTATGTGTCTTCCCTGAGTGAGGCTGCAGTTGTAAACAGGGATTTTTTTTCCTAAAGGAAGATGAATCTGAGCTACAGACAGCAGGAATTGAACCAAAAAGGCACAGCCTGCTTCAAAATCAATGTCCTTGCAGAGCCACCGCTCGGGGCAAGGAGAACCTTCAGAGAGGCAGCCCCAACAGCCCTTCCACACCACACAGGGATGCTCCAGAAAAGGGGGAGGCAGATCTACCCGGGTAATTGGGTGCTCTGTCAAGTCATTGGGAACCTGCACGTGGTTCCTCTCGTTGTTTATGTCTGAGTGTGCAAAAGCAGCAGCCGTGCACCTTGGAAGCAGGGCACACACTTTTTGCCCCCAGCGCTCCCAGCGAGCGCGTGGTTCCGCTCGGGTCCCCGGGGTTTGCTCTGGCTCCTTATCGGAGCCGGGACACGTGTGGGTTTTTGATGGGGAATTGTGCCCCCGGGCGCTCCACCTGCCGGCTCCCCTCTGCCACTCCCAGCTCCGCACCGTGGGATTTCTCATCATCCAGAGCAGCACGTGGGGAAGCGGCTGTGCCCGGGCACGTCCCGGCAGCAGGCAGCTCGGCTCCCCCAGGCACTGGGGATGCACCCCCCCTTGGCCGGGAGCTCACCCCAGCTCATCCCAGCTCAGGCCTCTCCTCTTGTCCTCCTCAAGCCGGGACCCTGAGGGATGGGGCTGGCTGAGTGACGGTGGTGCAGGGGAGCCCAAATAGGTGGGTTCTGCCTGCAGGTGAGGCTCAGAGCCCACACAGGGCAGGCCAGTCCCTTACCCTGCCCTCAAACATCTGCATGGTCACGCTTTAACCCTGTTCTGGTCCCTCTCCAGCCCTCGGGCTGTTCCCTTGCAGGTCCAAAAGCTATTCATGAGAGATATGACGCTGCAAAGAGCCACAACAAGGCTGGAGCAGAGGAAATAGTTATACCCAACCTTTAAACCACCCTGTTTCCAAAGGGCTGATCTGCAGGTACATGAGCACAACAGCCTGTCCACATCCTCCCTGTGAGTGAGCTGTGCCAGCAGCGCCTGGCCCCGCGGCTGGAGGGCTTGGCAGGTCCCCCCAGTCCCTGCCACTGCTGCCGTGCGTGGCCCAGGGCGAGGGCGTCCATCAGGCAGCACCTGACACATGAGTTCAGCTGGAAAGCCCCAATCAGCCATGCCAGGATGAGGGGACATTGAGAGCTGCCATGCCATGCTTGTATCCCACCAAGCCATCACCTGCCCCACTGAAAAGGGATCGATGCCTCCCCAGCTGAAATGGGGAGCAGCGTGGGGCTGATGTACCCGAGCTGGGGCGATGCCTCGGAACAAAAGGTTGGGAGTTTAATATTACACCAAGAAAACAACTCCCTGGAAACCTGCCACCACTCATAAATAAACAGGGGATGAGCCCTGACAAGTTCAGCTCATAGCTCCAGTGACACAATGGCTCTCTCTTCCCCGTGCCCTTTAAAAAGCGCTGTAAGTGAGGACAGAGAGCATCCTCCCTCCTGTGTTCTCCAGGGCCAGAGATAGTGCTCAAAAGGCAGCTGTTGCACTGGATGGGAATGTCAGCTTTTTCCTGGGGATCAGCCATGGCTCATCCTGGCAAAGCCACAACACTTGTGGGCCATCCTCCCAGCATGGCCACTGTGCCCATCCCGCATCCCCCCCATGCCGGGCGCTAAGCCTGGGGTTGCTGTGAGGTGGGAAGTGGGAATGGTATGGGGTGACCCTTCCCCGGAGAATATCCTTACAATATCCTTACTGAAGCCACTGAGGGAGCTCAGGGCAGGATGAAGTCCAATCCCAGAGCATTCTCAGTGGTTTCAAGCGGTGACTGACAGCTGTCAATCAATGGGTGACACAAAGGGGACTGGGAATGGCAGTTTGGGTGCATCTGGCCTCCGATGGGAGCTCGGATCAAACATCTGCCTGCCAGTCCACTGATAAAAAAATGATGTTTTCATAAAACTGAGATTTGGGGGCAGGGTGTGTGGGGGGTGGCATTTCCAACAGAACTCCTCTCTAGTGCCGGAACAGCAATCATTTTTATCACTTTTTGGCAGCCAACCAGATCTACAACAGCCTTTCACTGAGGAAACAGAGCTTCTGTTTGTTTTCGGGACATCCACATTCCCAGGGCTTGACAGAAATGTCTATTTTCCCCCCTTTTCTTCCAAATGTTGACACAGGAGTGAAACACTGCCTGTGCTGCCAGGTCACCGGCCAGGCTCAGAAAGGGAAATGTGCTGCTGTGTTGGAGGAGAGACCGGGCTGTGCCCGGGTTTGCCTGTGCCCCCAGGATTCTCTGTTTGCTCCAAGCTTGGATCGGCTGCTCCAGCCCATTGCACCAGCATCACAGCCCGCACGGTCCCACGGGGCTGACACCATCATGGGGAAGGGCAAACACACCAGGAACCCTCTCTCCCTGCTGTGTTGAGCAAGGAGCCCAGAGCAGGGATCCGTGGCTGGTCGAGGCCTTCCAGGGATCCCCGTGGTGGTCACAGATTTGGAGGAACCCTTAAGGCAGTCACAGCTTTGCAGAGACCCCTGTAGCCACCTCAGTCCCCATGTCCGGAGGTACCAGCAGTGCCCTGGCTCTGCAAAGGGGGGGACAGGGGCTGAGGAAGACATGGCCCAAACCCTGGGGTTTGAGGAGCCCAAGCACTGAGCCATGTTCCTACCCTAGAGCAGGCTGCCAGTCCACAGCCAACCCATGGTGAAAGGTCAGCTCTGGGTGAAAAAAAAAAGAAGAAGAAACCCCAGTTTCTCCCCCAGCCTCTGTTCGCCCCTCCAGCTCTGCAGCAGCTGATGTGCAGGGAGCTGTCGGGGCTGCTCGTGGCCCTGACACACTGTCCCCAGCCTCTCCTAACCCCCAGGAGCACGAGGCTGTCCCTGGCTGGCAGCAGCCCAGCGGGGGCCGTGCCGGGCGGTGGGAAAGCAGAGGAGCCTGCACCTGCCCATGGCCCTGGGGAGCCGAGCGGCTGCGCGGGGGCAAGGCGGGGGTGGGCTGGGGGAGCAGCATCCTCACAGCAAGGACGAGCTGGGGAGAGAGACTGAGTGAACTCATCTCTTGGTCCTTGGGCCAGGGGAGGACGTGCCACTGGGCACCCAACTGACACCATCCCCACACCAAGGCTGAATCCTGCTGCGAGACAGGTGCCAGCGGGAGGCTGCGGGCGGCCCCAGCATGCCCCTGCACTTCTGCCTGCACCGGTGTCTCCTGCAAGAAACTGGGAGCTGCACCAGCCTCCTGCCTGCTGTCCCAGCGCTGGGGATTTGCATCCCCTGGGATGGGTGAAGCAGAGATCCTGCTGCCCACCGGCTGCCCACAGGCAGTGGTTTGCCCCTGCTGGTGCTGTGCGTGGGGCTGTCTGACCCGTGCAAGGATAAATTTGGAGTCTGGGGTGTGCAGGGCTGTCAGCTGGCCCCCAGTGAGGCTGTGGGCTTACATCTCGACTCTTGGGGGCTGATGGTTGCTCTCAGCAGGTGCAGCAGATCCAGGCCAGAGCACCAGGCAGCTCCCAGCTCTCTGCCCACCGTGGCAAAGCCCTGGTGCTTGGGAAGCTGGAAGCACCCTTCCTCTGGGTAACACCAGTGCCAGATTCCCAGGGAACTTGAAACAAAGCATATCCAGTCCAAGACACGCATCTCCAAGCTCTGTAGCTGGAGGGCACTGGGGGGAGCTCAGGGGGGAGAAAAATGAGGGGAATCAAAACCTTTTTTTGCAGCCAAGTGCACATTTTCCCAAATCTCCTGCATCAGAGGCTGTAATTACCGAGACTTGCCCTCTCCGTCTGCACGAGGCTGCTGCCGTGCTGGATGCTGCCCGACACTTTGAAGTCACTCTTTGCATCAGGATAAAGGCTCATTAACTCTTTCGGGATGAGCAGGGTACCCTCCATCCTCTCCTGGCTCGCGAGCAGCGAGAGCACCTGCAGCACCGTGGTTGGAGCTTGGCTTCCACTGCCGTGCCCACACCTTGACGCACTGCACATCACTGCTGGCCACAGCCGTGCCCCAGCAGGGCCACCCCATCCCACCATGCTCCTGCCCTGCTGCCAGACAAGGAGACACGGTCCCAGAGAGGGGTACAGCTGGCATCCTGCATCCAACCCCTTTGCAAATGGTGACCAGCGGCACGGCAGGGTCCAACACTGCGTGCCTGGACGTGTCAGCAGATGGCAATGTTTCTGTGCTCTGCATATCTCTGCAGATCTCTCCTTTACAGCCTGCTACCAAACCTGGGCAGCATCAACAGGAACCCCCCCATGGGATCCAACCAGGAACCAACCCAGAAAGTCCAGATCATCAAGGTCAGATGATATTAACACGCCCAATGACCTCCAGCACCCTGCTTGCAAGATCTCCCAGAGCTTCTCCTCCGTCCATGCCCAGGACACGGCAGTCTCATCCTCTGCCTTGTGGCATTACTGTTTCTGGTCTTAGCCCTGATCAGGAAGGGCAGAGGCAATGACAAAAATAGCCAACAAACTGTTCAGTGAAGCCTTTTCAGATGCTTGGGTGTGGTGCTACTTTTGGGCAGGAGATCAGGGGTTGGCTTTTTCCATCCGGCACTGCTCCCCTGTGCCGGGGAGTTGGGGGCACTGCGGGGAGCAGGCAGAGGCCGGCAAAGGAGTAGGAGGTGGAAGAAGGCTGTCCTGGCGGTGGCCTGAGTAAAATGTCAGCCAAAACATCCCCGTGGGGAGCTCTCAAATGCCAGGTCTGAACAGCAGCGAGTCAGGGCTCGGCGCTCTCCATCCCTCTCGCCCTCCTCCGGCAAAAGCGGTGCCGCCGGAGCCTGGCCGCAGCTCAGCCCCCTCCCTCGCAGCGGGAGATTTCTATTTCCCAGACTTCCTCTTTCGGGCGAGATTTATGAAGGTCTGATGGCAGCAATTAGGAACTGGGAATGACCCAGCGAGCCTGCCCCAGGAGATAAAAATAGCCTGGGGGAGTGACTCCAGAGCTTGAGGCTGCGACACGCTCGGGGCTGCTGGTGCTGCCACAGCCCCGCTGTCACCTGTGCTGCGTGGTCCCCCCCTTCAGACGTGTCAGGAGCCTGCTCCATCCCACGGGTCAGCCGTTCGGGAAGGTGCTGGGGGCATCGAGCCGTGCCGAGCTGGGGCAGTTTGCATGATGGGGTTCTTCAGCCACGACCCAGCTCGGGAGCTGATGCCCCATCGTGGGTTTCCGCTTGCCCTGCGGGACCCAGAGCAGTGCTTGGCCCCGAGCATGGCCACGTTCCCACATTCGGCTTTAGAGAGCTCCCAGCAGCCGGCAGAGCCTGTCCAGGGGCACCCATGGGGTGGGGGCTGCTGCGTAAGGAGCCTCACCCCCTGCCGGGGGAAGGCACCGAGAGCCTGGGAGAAGCCAGGTGGGGAACTTTTCGGGATTACCTTTTACCTCCTGGTATAAAAGCCTGGAGCACAGCAGCTCCATCCCTCCCTGCCCGCAGGCTGGGACTGAAGGGGGGGCAGCACATCCCTGCCGCATCCCCTCACTCTGTCTAATCCCATCAGGTAACGACCTTCACTGATGTGAAGCCCCAAGCAGTCAGGCACACTTGGCTAAGTGCTGTGTCAAGCCCGCTGAGCAGAAGTGTCTGTCAAGGATGGGTGGTTACTGCAGGGTAACGTGTGCTTCCTCTGTGCAAGCTAAAAATAGCTGGCAGAACACAAAGAAACAAGGTGCTGGGTGCACCTTTGCAGGCGCAGGACACAGGGGAAGGAGGATCTCGGCACAGCTTCTGGGTAGAGGTTGCAAGAACAGCTTAATTCAATGCAACATGTGCTCCAGTTTCGGGACTGCTTTTTGTTTTCACAGGACATTTGCACTTGAAAAGCCACTGTCAAATTTGCATGCACAAACATGCACGTAGTCAGTCCAGAAAGAGAATAGATGCCCTCTGGTTTTCAGAGCAATCCCTGCTTCCTATTGCATACCTGGCTTGCACACCCACAGAGCGACACCGGGCTGGTCTCCCAAGCTGGCCCAGAGCATTCGGGGAAAGCAGTAAGGCAAATCCACGAGTGCTAAACCTTCCACACCCGTCACGGAGCAGACAGCTCTGCCCTGCCTGGTGATTGATCACCCGCTGCTGAGATTTCCCAGGAAGAAGCAAGAGCCTTCCCAATGGAAGGAGCTCATTCCTGGCGACACAGCCCTGACAGCTCTCGCCATCCGTTGCAAAAGGGGCTTTGACCATGAACTCCCACTCTGGAGGCTCTTTGCATTCCTCAGGAAAAGCAGCGATGCCCGTTCGAGCCAGTTCCTCCGGCTGCCCTGGGGCAAGCGAAGGAGCTCCGTCCTGGGGCTGCTGCTGAAATGGGAGCAGCTCAGTGCACCTCAGCCCGGAGCAGAGCAGAATCACACAGAATATTGTGTGAGCAGCAGATCAGCAGAGCTGATCCCCAGCACAGTCTTTTGCTCCTTTGATGGCACCAGCCCTCCTGCACAGCAGAGCTGTTCCCTCGCGTGGCTACACGTCCCCAGCCGTGCCACCGAGCACACGCAGCAGCAGCACCAGTGCCAACTTGTATTTAAAGCGGAATCCTCGGCGGCTTAGGGGACCTGTGTGGTCTGAGCATCACTTCAATCCGCCCCCGCGGGGGCTCGCTCCCAGCACACGCGGCCGAGAGGCTGCACGGGGCGAGCGGTGCCGTGCCAGAGCCCGCGGGGAGCGTTGCTGGCCAGGCTGGAGATGCAGAGGGGAACCAGCTTTTGGGCCATGTGCTTGGCCAAGGTCTCCCCCACGCAGGCACAGGGAAAGGCAGTTTGCACTCCTGCACTCCTGAACTCCCCATCATAATAGAATCATAGAATCATTATGGTTGCAAGGGACCTCCAGGGTCATCAAGTCCAACCTTTATCCCATCACATTCCTGACCATTAGACCATCAGACCATGGCCTCAAGTGCCTCATCAACCCGTTTTTTGAACACCCCCAGCGACAGTGACTCCACCACCTCCCTGGGCAGCCCATTCCAGTGCCTGACCACCCTCTCAGTTTTCATCCTGGAAACAGGGGGAACCACAACCCTGGCCAGCCCTGAAGCATCCCCCTGCCTCGGGAGCTGCCATTGGGCTGGCCACATCCAGACTCCTGCACAGGGAGGGTTTGCTCCTGGTCCGTGTGGTCAAAGCGAGCACAGAAAGCTGTCCAGAGCCGGGAGGATCCGTGCCAGGAGCTGATCCTCTCCCACTCGCCGCTGGAAGAGTTATCAGGCCAGGAGCGAAATCTGGAGCAGGGCCAAGGTGGGAGAGGTGTGGGAACGCAGACAAGGCAGGGTTATTTCTCCTGCTCGGCAGAGAAGCGAGGCAGGAAAGACACACAAATAGACATAATTGAGGCTAAATGTCTTAGGTTTTTGAATCAACATGCACCCCCCTTGCAAGAGCACAATCAAAGGCTCTTTAGTAATTTATTGACTTACCCTGAAGTAAAATTATCTGCGCGTATTTATCACACCCACACCCACCCCCACCCCTTCCTATTAGGTAACTGAGTCCTTCCAGACCGCTCAGCTCCCCGGTGGAGCACCAACAGGAGCAGGATGGGACGTGGGATGGGGAGATCCGCACGGGAACTGGCCTCACACCAGCGAGGTGCACATCAGCACCCATGAGGGTGCACGTTTGCTGACCCCCAGTGCTGCAGGGCAGCAGATGTGGCCAGATCCTGCTGCCCTGAAATTCAAATCAAATCCAAACACGGCTCCAGAGATGTCCCCAGGGGGACATGGTGGTTCTGCAAGAGCCATGGCCACAGGGGACTGGGAGATTCCAGGCTCTGGCTGCAAACCAGGGAGGTTTGGATGGGTCAGCAGCACCGTTGCATCCATCACACCCTCCCTGCCCAGCCCAGGAGCTCAGAGATGCTCCCGCAGAGCAAAGGGAGATGGTACACATCACTGCATTCACTCCACAGTGTCCCAGCTCCCTGTCATGGTGCTCCAGGCTGAGTGTGCTTCCCCTTCCTGCCTGAGCAGCTGAAACCAAGCAAACTCATAGCAGGGGTGGCCCTTCCCACCACCGAGCCAGCCTCGTTGACATTTCAGCCTCGACTTTCCAGGCAGAAAGAGGAAGGCAGCGGCGAGAGACGCAGCCACCGGGCCCCAAGGTCAGCTGGGTTTCAAAAGGCATGTGCAGGTTTTCTGTGCTTGCAAAACTTCCCCCTCCCTCCTCTTATGAAAGGCCCTCAGCTTGCAAAACATCAGGGCTTTTGGAGCATGCAAAAAAAAAAAACAGTCTGTAAAGAAAGAAAACAACTTAAGGTGTCAAACCTGCAATAGGAAGGAGCACCTGGCTCTGATTTCCCCACCATGTCACAGCAAGGTCAGCCCCTGCCTCAGTTTCCCCCGCCGAGGAGCGGGGCAGGCACTGGGGGAGCAGCCAGTGCCATGGGGCTGCCCCCAGCCGGCTCCCAGCCGTGCTCCTGCTCCTGTGCTGGCACCCAGCCCTGGCCCAGGGGCTCGGGAAAACCTTCCCCACCCCACGCTGCAGATTCAAAAGGCTGATTTTTATTACTGACAAATGAGGTGGCGGGTTGGAGTCATCCTGATCCTGACCCTGCATCCCTGGAAAGCACCGATCGCCGCTGCAGGCAGCTGGGAGCATCCCCAGCTCCCTCGGGATGCAGGCGAGCCCATCGCCCTGGCTCAGCTTGGAGTGTCCATCCCAGCCTGCTGCGGGCAGACAGACACCCCTTTCCCTGGCACAGCCAAAGTCCCTGCTCCCTGAGCATCTCCAGAAATACAGGGAGAGCCTTGCTGTGGTCCCTGGGAGCCCAGATGCCCGCAGCAGGGAAGGTGAGGGGCTGCCCAGCCACCCTGCCCCGTGCTGGAGTCTCTCCTCTTGGTCACCTCCCTGTGTGCTGGGACAGCTCAGGCTGCCCGAAGTGGGTGCCAGAAATGGACCCGGGCTCTTCTGTTCCCACCAAGCTCTGGTTGTTACTGTGCAGAAAGTAAAATAATTGAAAGTTCAGCCCCAGTGCTGGGTCCTTTGGGCACTCACCCAGCCCATCTCCCAAAATAAATGTCCTCCCAGTGCCTGCCAGGGGAAAGGAACTTCTGCCATTGCAGAAGAACCCCACAAAGAGAACCAAAGCCACAACCAAACAGGAACATACACTGCAGAAACGGGTCCCAGCTTCCACACAAGGGAAGATGAATCATGGGGAGATGAATCTTCTCTGGGGGGAGATCCCGGGGTCAGGCACAGTCAGGCATCGGTGCACCCCAAGGTGCTTCTGGGGGCAATGCAGGGGGCAGAAGGGGTTTTACAGCCCCAGGGCTCATCCCTGGCCACCGAGGACAAGATGTGAAGCTGAGCTGAGCCAGAGGGATGCCCCAAAAGAAGCTCAGAGCCCCTGCAGCCCCCGGGCAGCGGGAGGGGCGCAGGGTCCAGCCCAGCACCCTGGTGCAGAGGGGTCTGCACACACACAAAGCCCCCAGGCTGGGAAATGGGGTATTTTCCCCCTGGTTTGCCCCAGCCCTATCGCACAGAACCAACTGCTCTGCACATGGGAAACTGTGTGAGAGGGAGAGGCAGATAACAGCCAAGGGGAGATAGAGCCCCGGCTTCCTGAGGGCAGCACACAGCCCTGCTGCTCCCCAGCCCCAGAGTCCCCCTGGCCCACAGCTCATCTCCTTGCCTGGAGCCAATTAGCCTGATTAGGACTTGAAGTAGTGGTAGACGAGGAGAGCCCCAGCCCGCTGGAGCTCTGTGCATGGACAGGACAAGGGGATGCTTCTTCCACGCTGGTGTCAGCCCTCAAAAAAGGAGGAGCAGTGGTGACCCTGCCTCCTTTTGGTTGTGGGCACCCCCCTAGAGGTCAGCCCCAGGCAGAGGGTGCCCGTCAGCCAGCACCAGGGCACAGCCAGGAGTCAGGGCAGCCTCAGGGATTCACTTAAAACTGTTTGGATGTGCCTGGAACCACACTTCTCCTGTGTGCCACGGAGCTGAGTGGTTCGGGACACCCTAAATGCCTTGTGCAGGTGCCTCGTGTCCTGATGGGAAGGGAGTTTGGCCCCAAAGTCACAAAAAATCTGAGAGTGCTGAAACCCCTCTGGTGCTGCACAAGCTGAGAAGTGTGAAGAGCAGCATTGTGGGTGCATGGGCACCTCAGGACTTCAGCCCCCAGGTTGAGCCCTGCCTCGTGCGGGTGGGGAATGGGCAGGGGCCGGATGCTGGCGTCATCCCCAGTGACAAACCCGGCCCTGGGAACAATCGCCAGCAGCTCGGGTTGGGCTGAATGAACTGGGGACACCTCCCCACGGCAGAAGGCATTGCTTGGGTTCAGCCCCTGCATCTGCCTCCCCGGGGGTCCCCAGGGATGGCCAGCCCTGGGAACCAGCACTTCGCAGGGGGGGACACAGCCATCCCTGGGTGGGACCCGAGTCCTCTGTTCTGCCCTGGCAGCCCCACTGCCACACTCTGCAGGAGTCCTGCGGCTGGGCAAGGGCAATCCACCCCATAAACCCATCAGCCTGTCCCTTTTTACTGGGAAAACAGCTGGAAAGGGGTTAATGGTCTAATGGTTAGGAATATGATGGGATAAAGGTTGGACTTGATGACCCTGGAGGTCCCTTCCAACCATAATGATTCTATGATTCTATGATTCCTTATTAAAGTCACCCAAGTGCTGGGCTCAGCCTGGGGGCAGGCGTGGGATGAGATGAAAACAGAGCTGGATTCATCCCCATCACACTGCCAGGGCGCCCCATCGGGGTTTTGCTCACCCGGTGCTGCAGGTTTGATCATGGATGCTCCCATGCTGGCTTACAGCAGGATAAATCCTCTCCAGACCCAAGGATCGGCCTGGAGTGCTGGAGAGCCCTGCTCGAGCCAGCTGGGGACAATCCCTGGGCAAGGAAGATGTGTGGGGGCAGGAAAACACAAGGCAGGGAAATGCGGCAGCACTGGGAAAAGTCTGTGGTTTTTTTTTTTCCTCTTTTATTATTGTTGGGGTTTTTTGTTCTTTTCTTTTTTTTTTTTTCAGAAGGTGCCTGGGAAAGGAAGCGATTGTTTGGAGCAGATCTTGATGGCTCCAGGCCCCTCGTTGGGGAGATAACCAGGCACAGCCCCTCTGCAGAAGCGAGCCCCAGCCCAGCCCCGGTGGGAAATGTCCTGCTGCAGCCGGGCAGATGTGGGGGGGCTCCAAGGGGGTCCATCACTGAAACCCACCATGCTCAGAGCCAGTGTAACTTGGGGAGGGGGTGCGTGAGAGCTGTGGGGTCCCCTGGAAATGCCACCACAGGGTTCCCGGGTATTGCCAGCCCCAAGGTGGCTCCAGGCTGTGTCCCCCCCTCTGCTGTGTCTGCTTGGGGCTATTTTGGGGGTAAGCAGGAATTAGGCAGCTTTAGCTCCTTTCTGATGCTGTTGCCAAAAATCTTGGCTAAGCATATGTAATTAGGGACTCTGTCATCTTCAGAGGCATTACCCCCCTCCCCGGCACTGATTTGCAGTATCCACATCTTAAATACCACTGTCCCAGACCTCTCCTGCGCCTCCCGCCATCTCTCACGGCTTGAGCTGGAGATTAGGGAACACGAGAGGGGTTTGGGGCCCCGCAGTCAGTCAGGAGATAGGGCCGGGTTTGCTCTGAGGAGGGAATTATTCTGGGTATGAATTATGTCATTTTCCTCTCCGGAAACGGCGCATGCTCCTGGGTGTCACAGCTGGCGGGGTGGAGGGGGAGGCTCCTTCCTCGGCACGTCCCGGCTCCACGACCTCTCCAGGTCCCTGAACCAGGAGGAGAACAACGGGAGCAGCCAGAAGGCGAAGGAGAATGAGCAGTGGCTCCTCTCCCCTGCACCACAGGTGCTCACTGCCCAGGAAGGATGCAGCCGCAGTTGTGCCGGGGCTGTGCTGGCACCCACGGGCTCAGCTGTGCACGGGGTGCAGGAGAACCGGGGCCATAACCCAGGCTGGCAACCGGGGGGGAGATGTAGGGTGGATCAAAGGCCAGCAAGCCCCTCTCCCAGCCCCCCCGGCGAGCGCCCGCTGGGGTCCGGGCTCTGTGGCACGTGGAGCATCCCAAGAATCAGAGCAAATGGTGGGGGGCTGCGTCCCGCTGCCCTTGGCGTGGTGGTTAAAGATAGCAACGGGGAGAAAGAGCTCTTGGAGGGGATGGGAGCATCTGGGGCTGGTCAGCAGTGGGGGACTGAGCCGAGTTGGGTTGGGTTGAGGTGCGACACCCCGCACCCTTGCCAGCACCCCGCAGACCCCTCGGGAGCAGCGCACAGCCGGGAGCCCTCAGCCCCACACCTTGGCCAGGCTCTTGGCCGATGCTGTCAAAGGGAGCATTTAGGGCCGTGCTGGCACCCTGGGCAGGCGCCGGGGCGGGCGGCAGGGCCAGCTGCTGCTGCTGGCGCCAGAGCCGGCAGCGCAGGCTGCGGGGCAGGTGGACGGCTGGCTCAGCCGCCTCGCTCCCCACAAAGGCTCCCCTTTCTCCGGGGCAGAATCGGATCTCAATGAATCCAACTGGTTTATTTGGCATCGTTTCCTCAAATGGCTTTCCAGCCTCTCCCCCTCCCACCCCTGGCACAGCTCGGGCGCTCATGGCGCGGCAGCGGGTCACAGAATCACAGAATCACAGAATCCTAGGGGTTGGAAGGGACCTCGAAAGTTCATCCAGTCCAACCCCCCTGCCAGAGCAGGGTCACCTAGAGTCCATCACACAGGAACGCATCCAGGCGGGGTTTGAATGTCTCCAGCCAAGGAGACTCCACAACCTCTCTGGGCAGCCTGGTCCAGTGCTCTGGCACTCTCACAGTGAAGAAGTTCTTCCTGATACTCACATGGAACCTCCTGTGCTCATTCACATGGTCCCTCCAGAGCAGACAGTGAACCCAGCTCTGCAAGATGCCTGGGGAAGGGGACACTGGAGCATTTTTGGGGAGAGGCCAAATGCAAGGGCAAATGTTTTGCCAGCACCCAGGGAATCATAGAATCATAGAATCATTATGGTTGGAAGGGACCTCCAGGGTCATCAAGTCCAACCTTTATCCCGTCATATTGCTGACCATTAGACCATCCCAGGCCTTAAGTGCCTGGAAGATGCTGGGCACGGTGGGAGTGCAAGGAGCAAACTGCTGCTGGGACCTGCTCTGGAGGCTCACGTTTACCCCTAAGTGCTTCAGAAACCTGCTGTGCAAACCTCCCCACACCCTCCCCTTGTGCAATGCCGGGCTCTGGGCATGCAGAGGGAGAAGCGCAGCAAAGCCCCACTCCATCCCTGCAGGCAGTGGGATCGCACCCAGCCTGCCCCAGCACCCCGACAGCACCTGAGAGCGGGGCTCCCCCATGACCCAGGGCTCTGCAGCACAGCTCTTCATCGCCCAGGCATGTAAAGACCTCTATGGTTTTCCTTCCTCATGTTATCCAAGCACAATATCAATTAAAAGCCGCTCTGTTTAAAAATGCAAATGATGCCTGGCATGCTGATGCAGACAGAGGGAGTTGCCCCGTCTCTGCCGGTGAGGGCCCAGATCTCCTCATTTCACTATCTCTCTCCGTCGGAAATCTTAATTAAATTCTCCCTTTGATTTGGGCGTGCTCCTGCATCCCCTGCTGCTCCTGCCGAGGCGTGCAAGCCCCGGCACCCGGCACCCTCCAACTGCTTGGGGGAGCACCCCACACCCACAGACCTTGGAGCACCCCACAGACCTTGGGGGAGAAACCCCATGGAGACATCAGGTCCCGGTGCCCATGCTCAGCACGGAGCCATGACAATGCATGGAGCAGGTGTGATGTGCCACACATGGCAAAACAGTGACCTGTGATGGGAAAATCTTTGTTCTCTCAGCTCTTGAGGGCTGGTTGGAGGTACTTTTTCCTTCTGGGGTTTTCCACCTAGGTTGGCAGCCACCCCGCCAGCCGTGCACTTGGCTTCATGTCTGTGCCTCTGCTTAAAAAGCAAACAACAAAGAGGAACACTCGTCCCAAGAAGACACTTTGGCTCGTTGCAGGCTGTTTGCACACCCTTGTGACAGCCAAGAGGCCATCCACGCTCCTGGGAGACGCCTTCCCTGCTCATCCCCGCAGACCGGCTGCCTTTTACTGCGCAGGGCTCCCCCGGGACAGCCCCCCCGCCCCGACACGCTGCCCGGGGGAGGTTTCCAGCCCTGCCGGGGGGGGTTTCCAGCCCCACTGGAAAAGCGAAGCCAGGCGAGTGCCTGACAGCTCACAGATGGGGCAGAGCAGGCCAGCGTAGGGGGACAGCTCTGCCTGCCCGGCCCCATTGTCCCCTTTTCTTCCCGCAGCCGCAGCGCGGGGAGGACGCGGTGCGGAGCATCACGCCGGGCGGTTACCATGGCATTGCCCTGCCGACACCAGCCCCGCCGCCCGGCCCCTCCGCGCCTGCTGCCGCCCCAGCACCGCCCGGCACAGCCCAGATCTCCCCTCTCCCGGGGGGAAGCGGCCGCTGGGGCAGGAGGAGGCAGGGAAGCAGGGACACATTGACCTGTGTTCAGCCGCTCTGGATCAGCCCCAGGGATGCGTTTCACCTGCCCGGTGCAACGTTAAAGTGGGACTTTCCTACCCGGGTGACCAAGCAGAGGATCACCTCGTTTGCTGCTAATTTGCTGTTTTGTTCCTGCCGCTGTGGCAAATATTTGTGTGTGGTATGTGTGGAGAAGTTCCTCCTTTGTTCCCCAGCCTCTCCCTCTGCCAGTCCCTGCAGCAAAAGCAGCCTGAGCTGGCTGTTGATGCAAAGTGGTTTGGCAAGAAAGATCCTGTCTCTACCCCAAATCTCCATCAGTGATGGGCTCAGGAAGGCACAAGGCTCTGCTTCCCACCTCTCCCTCTCCATGTGGGCCCAGGGAAGAGGGACTGAGCAGGGAGACACAAAGTTTGTTCTGTAGGAATTTGGAGATAAGTTTGCAGAAGATTTCAGGCATGCATTTATGCAAACTCCACCGTGGCAGAGCCAGAGGAGCTCCTGCTCCCAAGACATGGGAGCAAATGGTTCAAAGGCTCCGTGCTGGAAGCCTTGATGGCCTGAGAATCCCTCAAGTCCCAGGTCAGTGCACATGGACTTGTTGGAGACACCACCCTGTCCCAAGGACCTGTCCCTCCTGTAGCCAGGCTGCTGGGAGCAAAGACCTCATGGAAAACCAGGGTCTTTCAGTGGATGCTGAGCCCACCTGCAGCCCTGCACAGCCTGCCCGAGGCTCACCTCCAGCACAGGGAGGTGCTGGTGGGATGGCAGGGGTGGCTGGGAGCGGTTGCACACCCTGGTTCACTCTGTGCTCCTCACAGAACCCCAGAATGAGGGCAAACACGATGCCAAATCCAACCCTGAAGACAGAAACCAAAATTCATTTGCTTTGTTAATTACCTAATTACACTGGAGATAAACAACAGAGAACATCTCCTGGGCCCTTTCAGCCTGTTGGATGTCAGATACCTCCAGACTCTGAGCCCAGTCATGCCGCAGCAGAACAATTTTGGGGTGCCTGGTGTGAGAGCTCCCTCCTGCTCCAGGTGCTGACTCCCAGCCCCCCCAGCTCTGCTCCCCCCAGCTCCCACCCACCAGAGCCAGGGAAGGAATTTGGCCTTTGGGGCCACGTTCATTCTGATCACTCCTTGCCACTGGATGAGGTTCCCTGTGCAGAGCAGCAGCTGTGAGCTCTGTGAATGCCATGGGGTCCAGGACAGGTCATCACGGTGCCACAGGTGTCCCCACATCCACCTGCTACCCCGTCCCATAGCACAGCAAAGGGTGCCTGGGGAACAGCACTTCTTCCCCTCGCCCTCTCGCTGCCGGGATGTGCCCGGGCATATTCCCCATCGCTGAAATGCAGCCACCCAAAACTCGCTCGCCTGCAGTTGGAGTGTGCAGGGATGTGTCTGGGACACAGGGGGAGGGGACCTGCCGCCTGCACAGGGGGTCCTCACACCCCCCTTGGGAGCACTGAAAACCCTCTTGGGTTGGATAGGAGGGGTCCCAGCTGGGCTAGACCCAGCCAGGCCACCCCATCCTGCCCAAACCACCCCGTGCCCCCCCGGAGGTGCGTGGACAGGGGCTGGTTGGGTGCTGGAGGTCCCCGAGCTGGGCTGACGGCCACATCTCCTCAGACAGGCTGGTTTCATGGGGCAGGCAGGCTGCCAGCTGGGGCCCAGCCAAAACCAACCCATTCGTTACAGTCCGGGGTCTCAGACTGGGCTTTACAGCCACCACGGTCCCAGGGCAGAGGCGAGAGGTGCCCGAGCCCCAGCCCCGAGCGGGGTCGCATTGATTTAGCAACGTGAGACCATTCCCTGCTCCTAAGAGCTGGGCTGTTCCCAGCAAAGCTTCGTGGTGGAGGCATAGCAGGTCCTGCTCCCATGGGGACCTCGAGGGGCTGAACCCCAGCCAGGCACGGTGGCAGCAGAGAGAGATCAGAGGAGGTTCAGGCTGGAATTGGGGGGAAGAGCCATAGGGAAGGACTATCTGGAACCCTCCTTCCCCTGGGATCTCTAT
>VZRW01013715.1:612652-629230 GCA_013398125.1 Aegotheles bennettii | reverse complement strand
TTCCCCCCCCCCCCCCCGCCCCTCCCCGGCTCAGAGCAGCCCGAGTTGAATTTAATGCTGTTAGTCAGGCAGTGCCTGGCTGGCTGTGCCGCTCCGCAAGCTGATGGGGAAACCAATTGAGGGCAAAATTGCTGCAAACAATTGTCCTTTTGTCCCTTTCCCTGGGGTCTGTCTGCCAAGGTTAGTGGAGCTGAATAAAACTCACTTGAGCTGCAACTCACACAACATACCAAGGGCTCCTTTCGGGCTCGGAGAGGCGGGAGGAGGGGGGAGCGGGGAGGAAGGGAGGACAGAATCATCGAATCATCGAATCATGGGATCGTTTGGGTTGGAAAAGACCTTTAAGATCATCGAGTCCAACCGTTAACCCAGCACTGCCAAGTCCACGCTAAGCCACATCCCTCAGCACCACATCTACACGGCTTCTAAATCCCTCCAGGGATGGGCACCCCACCACTGTCCTGGGCAGCCCGAGCCAGTTCCTGACAGCCCAGATCTTCCTGGGGAGCAGGAGGGGACAGCAAGGGCAGGACACTTCAGCACTGAGAGCATCCTCCCAGCCCCAGCTCAGTGGTCCATGGCCAACCACCAGCAGTGCCCGAGCTGCTGGGAAATGGGGCTGCACCAAGGCCAAGCTGTGGCTCTGCTCACCCCCTTGGCACCCCAATATGGACAGTGCCACCTGCCCAGGGAGCCTGGTGGGGTCTTGGCTCCTCACCCACGCCCCCCCTGCCTGGTGCCAACCTGAGAACAGTTTGCCCAGTCCCTCCTGGTGAGCAGAGCAGCCTCAGCAGGACCCATCCCTCCATGCCCACAGGCAAACCTCTGTAAAACACACGGAAGCCAATGCCTCCTCCAAATAAATAATAGCACACTTGTTTGATTTCCTGAGCACAATAATTAAAAGCCCAGGGGCAGGAGGCATTGTCTGAGTGCCCCTGGGACCCAGCTCCCTCAGCTGACTCTTTACATTCCCCCAGTTATTCTTTGTGTCCTTTTTTTGGTTCCTCCATTGGCGAATGAAAAATAAAAGCACTTTTTTTCCATCAATCTGGCTTTGTTACTGGAAGCTGATGCCTGAAAAGAACTTCTGTGGGTTTTTTTCATGAGTAATGAGCACTTCTGTTCTCGCTGCCCGAACATATATGTGTTTTCCCATGGGGATGCCCCTCGCTTCCTCTCCCCTCACTGTCCCAGGTTTGTCCTGGGATTTTTCTTGCCTTATCTGTGACACATGTTAGGGCATGGCTGGAGCCACTTCTCCCTCTCCCTGCCACATCTTGTCTTCAAGTGTTTCCTCGCTGGGCGGGTGTTGCAGCGTGGCCCTGGGCGCAGGGAGCAAGGGGCAGGCAGGAGAAGGCGGCAGGGCTGCTCCAGCTGCAGGGATGAGCCATCCCAGGGGTGACACCCCTCCGGGTACTTTTCGTGCCCCTCGGGGGCCCCACTTCACCAATTGATGCAAAATCTCTCACCTGCCTGTGAAGAGCAGCCGGGACAGCCCCCACCCCCCTTACCTCCCAGTGCCCCGGTGTGGGTGGGGGTGCAAGCACAGCTCATCTGCACAACAGCTCCAGCCCCACCACCCCCGGGACACCCTGATGTACCAAAACAGGAGTGAAAGGAGACCAAGGCTTTATGCCAGGACCATGTTGGAGCTGCACACCCCATCATCCCCTGAAAGCTTGTGTCATCCTCAGGACAAGCTGCTGAGAGTGGTGGGACGGCATCAAGGCAAGAGCACCGGGGAGGGTTGGGGTGTCCCTTTTCCTGGCTACCACCTAGGAGACATTTGGCCATTCCTTTTTTAGCTTTGGTGATGAGTAAAAACCATCAAACACCCCAAAAAGAGCTTTGGGAAGGAGGAAATGCTTGAAAGTGAATCAACCCAAGCCAGACACAGCAGTGGTGCTGGTAAGACCATGGTGTGTGCTGAGCCATCAACCCCAGCATGGCAATTAGCCACATCTGAAAGCAAACACCCCCAGAGTGCCAGCTGAGTGCTGGCTGACCCAACACTGAGTTTGGTGTTTGATTTAGTGAGTTGGAGACTGGAAGGACCTGCAGTAGCTGGGTTGGGCATCTCAGCCAGCCATGCTCCCATCAGCCCAGATATAACCCTGACTCAGAGTGGTTTTAGTTTACAATTGCCAAAAGCCAAAAAAAAACCCCTCCAAACCAATATTTTTTTATCCCTTTTTTGGCAAGTTTTGCTCTGAAAAACCTCAGAGTGTCGTAGTATTGTGGTCTTTTTCCAACCTGGAGGCTGCCTGGTGATTCAAACCATCAATGAAAGCTGCTGCTCCAGCCACAGAGAAATGAGGTGCTTTCAGCAGCCCGAACGTGGCGTTGGGAGGTTGCCATCAAACCCTGGTTAGAAAAACACAGCAGGGGAAAAAAAAAACCCAACACAAAACAAAACAAAGGCAAGAGTACAAACAGACAGGGCTTGGGATCAGACTGAGAGAAAAAAAAAAAAGAAAGTTATGAACTACATTTACTCTGCCTGAGATCTTTCGCTGCCCTCGCTGCTGCGTGTGGTTATTTATTCACCCAGGGCCAAATGGCAGGAAGCACAGAGCAGGTTGGGGTTTAGTTCAGTGGGAGCTGCTCCCTCATGACACCCTGAGCCCAAAACCACCCCAGCTCCCACCAGAGTTGAGCAAGACATTGTCCCTGGCAGCTGGGGCAGGGCGCAGGGCTGCCCTGTGTCCCAAGGGAGCTGTGGGGTCAAGGTCACCCAATGGCAAGCACTGGTTTGGCCATGCTGTGATTTACCAGTGGGGTAATGGACACCTTAAAGATGGAGAGACCACAAGACCACCATGGGCTGTCAGGGCTCCCCAGCTAATGATGGAATAAAAGCAGGGGTAGCTCTTCCAGCATTTACTTTTCCAGCAGGAAGGAAAGGTGATGCCGGTTACCACCACCACCACCACCAGCCTGGCACAACCCTGCTGTCCCCCCAGCCCAGGGCTGGCTGGAGGCTGCATCAAGGCTTCCCTTTGCCTCTCTGCTGCTTTCCAGGAGCAGTGGTGTCAGCGAGGGGTTTCTGCAGACTGGGAGCCCCGTGGCCACCAGGGCTCAGCGCTCCCACGTGTCTCCACGCAGGGTTATTTTTCTAGCACTTATTTTCATTCCACTCATCCGGTACGGTTGTTGTGACACTGCAGTCAGCAAATATCATTGAGCAGTAGGAAACATGAGGTTTTACTGCTTCAGTGAGATCTGGCTGATAAAAAGAGGAAGACAGAAACCCTCTTTGAGAGGGTGTGAAGTCCTCGTCTGCTGCCCCAGACCTCCCCGCACCCCTCAACTGCTCAGACCCACAGGTCTGGGTCCAGCCCACTTGGGGTGGGGGGGCTCACTGGGTGCTGGGGATCACCCACAAACATGCCAGGGTGCTGCTGCCTTCCTGTCATCCTGGTCCTGGGGTGGAAGGCAGGACACGACCCCCTCCCTGCTGACCCAGGCTGGGGGCTGAGCCTGGGACCTCCAGTCTGGATGAAACCCATGGGCTTCCTCTCGCTGGTGGCCATGGGACGCTCATCGCTGGCACAGCCTAGGGAGCCGCTTTCAGCAACTTTATCTGATGGGACATTTTGAGGGAACAATGTCCCCCATGGCAGAGCTGGGGTGAACAATGGGCACGGGGTGGCTGCGGGACCCTGGGCGCCCCGGCCCGCAGGAAATCCTTTTATTTTTCACTTGTGAACTGAAACAAACACAAGCTCTTGTTTATTTCCTGGTCGATTGTATTTTGGAGGATGGAGATGGCTTCCCCACACCGGGCAGCTTAACCCCTCCCGTGCTGGCTGTGACTGTCCCCCATCCTGCAGTGAGATGGCTCCTCGTGCGGTGGTCGCCAGGCGGTGGGATCCCCGCTTCCCCCTCCACCCACCCACCCCAGGCTCTGCTAATTTCTGTGTAATTTGAAAACCTGGAGGTCATAAATAACACGTGCTGGCGTGGGAAGTCTGGGAAGCGGGAAGCTGGCCCGTCTCCTCCCATGGCCCAGGCTGACGTGGTGGTTGGAGCGTTTGGGGCTGGAGGAGCCGCGCAGCATCCTCGGGACTGCTACACACCCGCAGCAGCCACCGCGGTGGCCCCGGGGGATGTCCCACCCCGGAGCAGGAGGGAAGAAGCTCCCCGGTGAAGCGCAGGCTCAGCACAGAGCTGTGGGGCAGGATTTGTCCCCCTTCTCTCCATCCCTCTGCCCCTCCATCCCCTAGCCTGGGTTTTCTCCATCCCTTGGCTCGGGGTGGCCATCTCCCCGTGTCTCTCTGCAAACCCTCTCCTGCGGGGCAGAGCAGCTCCCACGGTGAGGCCGAAGGTTTGCCGACCTCAGGCTTTTCTCACAGCTTCCCCGTCACATCCTCTCCAGCTCCCACGTCTGCCGTTCACAGGCGCTGCTCTCTTGGCTCCCGGCCGCGGGGCCTGTGCCTGGGTGGAAACAGCATCCAGATGGAGCTATTTTTTCACATTTTTAAGGGGGAGGGGAGGAAGGTTTGGGAAAAAGCCGCCAGGACCAGGAAAGCAGAGGGAAGGAGCAGAGTTGTGAGGGGGCTGGTTAGCACTGCCCCGTTTATGCAGGGTGCTCCAGGGAATAGGGGACCTCGGCGGGGAAACTGAGGCACAGAGCATCCCACCCAGGGCAGTGTCCTGGTGAAGTGTTTAACTCCTGCCCTATCTGAGTGGGTGTGATAGGGGAATGGCATGGTCCAGATCACACCTCCATCTGCAAGGAGCAGCTGCCCGGACAGGGAGTTCAGTGCTGTGGGCAGAGCCCGAGCTCAGCTCTCGCTCATCCAGAGGCTGGAGGGGGAGGAAAAGCCCCTCCACCCCCTCAACCTTAAATCACATCCATAGAAAACTTTTGAAACCCCACCATTGTGTTAGAGGATAAACATTTATTGAATATTTCCTGTTTGGCACAAATACTCTTCGACTCCTCTATGGTCTTTTTCTTCTCCTGCCTTTAAATGAGAATTATTTGAGCTGAATGTAAAGGAAAAGCATCCCCCGAGCGCGGAGCCCCTGGGAGCGTGGAGAGAGGCAAAGCCCACGTGTGTGCCATGCCTGCTTGCTGTTAGCTATTAATTTCTGTCTCCTGAGGTCTGACATGAGCAATGCATTATGCAAAGGTTGTGGGAATATTTCAGACGCTGCATCCCGGGAGAACTACAATTTCAGTTTTACAGGGTTTAGGGTATTTTTTCCCCCCCTTTCTTTCAAATGTGTTATTTCACTGAGATGTAGCAGCAGTTGTGACTTACACAGGACATGTTGGGTCTGGCTCGGGGGTCAAGGGCTCACAGCCCCTGGGCACCCATAATTCAGCCTGGCCCCTTGTATCCCCAACCCCAAAGCCCTCCCAGGTGGGCACCCATGGGATGGAGGAGCAGACCCTTCTTGCATGCTTGGGTATGGGCAAAACCCATGGGGATGAACGGGGGTTGAAAGCTGGGCTGTGAGCCCTGGGCAGCTGGGGCTGGAGGCTCGTGGTGTGGCAGGGATGGCAGTGCCAGGGGACACACTGGGTTTTGGACCCCCGGCAGGGAAAAGCCTTACAGAACATGATCTCTTCCAGCAGGTTGTCCTGCACCCGGTGCCAGCCCCAGGTACCCCTCTGCTCACCCCCGCTCCTCAGCATGTGCCACTGTGGCACCTCCGGGGCTGGAGCTGGGGAAGGTGGAGAGAACACAGGGCCACCCCCTCCTGCATGGCCAGGAGCCCAGAGGAGAGAGGGCTCGGTCTGGGATGGGGTGAGCAGAGCTTGGTCTGGAGTCAGTCTAATTCTGGCCCAGGCACAATCAAAAGGGATTTATTTTTAGGCTCTGGGCTATCGCTGCTTTGGGGAACTGAATGGAAAATGTATATTTAGCCTCTTTGGAGATTTGCTTAGAAAAATAAGCTCCTGTCACTGCCATGGGCAGTGATTTGTGCCAGCCCTGCCCTCGCCAGTGCCACCAGGCCCTGGGCAGCCGAGCGAAGCCGGGAGACATCGCCCCACCGCCCGGGCAGCACTGAGCTGGGACCTGCCTTGCAGCCTCACTGCTTCTCTGGTTCTGGAAAGGATCTCGCCATCCCACAGACTTTGCCCTTGCTGTGCAAATGCAGGTGTTGGAGGGCAGCCCCCAGCACCTCCCACCTCTGCATCCATGGGCATCCCACCCGGGACTGGCACCAGCTCCATCCCTGTGCCTGGTGGCCACAGGGACGCGGTCACAGAGGTCCCATTGCTGGGACCCGATTTACTCAGTGGCTGTGGGAAGTGCTGAAGCTTCTCTGATGTGAAAGACGTGCAGGAGCACACGGGGGGGAGGTGGCATTTCCTCCGCAAGATGCAGGTGAGAGCCAGAAGGGCAGAGTGTTACGGAGCTGCTCACACTATAAATACACAAGATATGCAGGAACCTGGGGCCCATTGCTATTTTTGCCTGCAGGAAGCTGGGATGAGGAGAGCATCCCTCCCTCCCCAGCACTTTGCTGGCAGTGGGACATGCCCGGGGTCAGGGCTACTGGGCTGGGCACATCTGAGTGCTTCACTCACATGCCACCATCAACAGCAATGGCAAGAACGGACGTGAGGCTGGCACTGCCCCATGGCCATCACCCTCGTGGGGCAAACAGCAGTTGCCAGAGAGCTGCCATCCCTTGGCTGGGGCTCTGAAAGAGGGTGCGTGGTCCTTCTGCCAGGCTGTGAGTGTCCCATCTCAGAGTGATGGAAAGGGCTGGGATAGGAGCCTGTGCCTGTGGTTTGCGCTGCCCAGGGCGGCTAAAGGAAAAGACGTGTCACCTTCTCCAGGACTGATATCAGCTCTGCATCCTGATACCAGCTCTGCTTCCTGCCGGGATCTCTGCTGAGTGCTGACCCTCGCCCCGTGCACGCAGGGAGCAGCACCGGCTCCGCTGGCACTGGGTCGGGCAGTGGGGGAGGCAGCTGGGGTTGATGCTGTGCTCCTCACAGCCCCCACTGACAGTGACTCCCGAGCAGCTCCAGCTCCAGAGCTGTTTCTCACCCCACATTCAGCTCTCTGACAGGCAGACGGGCCATGGTGCCACGGGGTCACCAGCACTGCCATGCGTGGTGTGAAGAGCCCCAAGGAGCCAAAACACAACCCCCATGGAGGGGATTGGAAGCACTTGGTCCTGAGAGGGGAGAGCAAGAACGGGACCACACTGGGGGCTGACTCCTCCTCTGAGCAGGTGTCAGACAGCTCTCTCCATCCACACCCAGCTGTCCCCATCCACACCCAGCTGTCCCCATCTCCTCGGCTGTTCCTAGACTGGCATCGCTTTTTTTGGAGAAGCCAAAGGCAGTGATTGCACGAAACCAGTGATGGGAAATCACCAGCAGCCCCATCAGGAATTGCACAGACGTGGTCACCACCTTCAGCAGTGCCTGTCTGTCTCTCCATCCTCTCACCTCTAGAAAATGAAACATAAGTCAGAGTCCTGGGTATGCCAGATACTTGTTTGGTGTCTACGTGCACGTGTGTGCCTTGCACACATGTGCCTGTGTGCTCAACTGTGTGTATGGGCACTTCTAGGGGGAGCACATTTTACAACAGACAAATGGGGAGAAAATATGTCTCTTGAATAAAGAAACCATGGGGAATATAGCAGCCAAGGTCACCAACAACTTTCACTTTTTGTTTGTTCTGCGCAGAGCCGGGTCTGAGCTCCTCAGGGTCCCACGGATGAAGAAAGTCTGATCCCCAGTTCAGTGTTTTGGGATCTATGTCCAATAGCTTCAGGACGTGGCCAGGACACAGAGCTCCCACCTCACCCTTGCAGCAGGAACCCTGCCCGGGGGAGCGTCTCTCCCCCGAGTCCTGGCGTGACCTGCTGGGGCACGCTCCGGCTCCAGCGTTCACTGAAAGAAAAGAACCAGGAAGAAAAAAAGTCAGCTCCTCGTGATGTAGCCTCATAATTACCTGTTATTCTCATATCGAGGTAATTAACAATTAGGCAGCTGTCTGAATCACATGCAGAGGAACAATTATTTCATTATTAATGGATTCTATTTAACAGGTCCTATTTTCCCAGATGTTTTTTTTTCCCCCTTGTCCTCTTGTGAATTATCCTAGCAATTAAACCTGCACCAGAAAGAGGGAGGAGTAGTCCTAATATTTACTGGACCTTGCAAAGCATCACATTTCTCATCGTATGAACCTGTCACAAGTCATCGGGGGGCTCCGGCGGTGATGAGGAGCCCGTAACCCAACACCCTGCGCTGTCACCTGCGCTGAGCTGCCGGCTCTGCCCCGCTTATTCATTTCACGGGTGCCGCTGATAAAAGCTATTATTTACAGTCAGTTACACATTTCCGTTGGCAAACCTCCTCCCTCGAGCACAGGTTTGAAAACACGCAGCTCAGCAAACCAGAGCCACCCCCTCTCACTCGGGTGCTGCTCCCCCGCGCCCATCCCGCTGTCCCGGCGGTGTCACGCCCAGGATGGCTGCGGGGGGAGGACCTCTGCTCCTGCACGGAGACGCATTAGTAATCCCTAAACACTCAAGGTCCGACTCTCTGGGCCATCTCCCGTGGGTGCAGAGGTGGTTTTGGCCGTGCTGCCCAGGACTCTGCAGGGACAGGGACCTGCTGGGCTGCCCTGGGGACCCCAGGTGGGCACAGGAGCCGGCACGGGCTGGGACAGCGGGCAGCAGCGATGGCGGTGGAGGGCAGCAGTCAGGAGGGGGGTAAATCCTCCCCAAGGAAAGTTTCCTTTTGATATTCCTCAGCTTTTCGGTTTGGCTCGTGCTGTAAGGCAGGAGGGTTTGACTCCCTTCCCAAACCCTCGAGTCTGAGGGGTTTTTTTGGAGAGAGAATTTTTTGAGTTTGCTTTCTTTGGTTTGTGGGTATGGACTGGTCTAGCTCTGGAGTTTGTGTTTTCAGCAGACAGCCAGGACCGAGCCCTCACAGCCGCCCTGCACAGGGCCAGGCACCTGCTCCACTCCCATTTGTTTTTTTCCAGGCACGAAGTTGGGAATTTCACTGAAAAACAGGAACTTTGCTGGACAGCAGCTGCTCGGGGGCAGTGAATCAGCTCATCCCGCTGACGCCCAGCGGAGCCATGCCAGTGCTCCCGAGTGCCTCCATGTCCAACATCCCGTGCACTCGGGACCCTCCATAGCCACACGTGTCACCAGCCCGGCGGGCAGCCCCTGCAGCACGGGGACCCGGCCGGTGGCTGCGACCACCCACACGGCTGCAGCGAGGGGTCTGCGGCTGGTGCTTGGTCCCCGCTGCCAGCACGGAGGTCAGCGGGCCACGACCAAGCGTGGATGGCTAATGCCTTTTGTCCCAGCCTGACTTTTCCCCTCCTGGTGGGATTAGGATGGGATGACCAGGCAAGGAGGCCTCTAATCCTATTACAGGACCCTGGCGTAGCTCCGTCGGGCAGCCCTGGGAACCGGCCCCGCTACAAGTCCCGGGAGCAGCGGGCGAGGGAGCAGCCTGCGATGCTCTGTGCTGCTGCTGCAACACCAGGCACAGCCACCATCCCACTCGGTCCCATCGCCACTGGTTTTCCAGTTTTCCCATCTGGGCACGATGCCCCAACACCCCCGGCCCCTGCAGCCCCCCACAGCCACACACCCGGCAGCATTTGGAGCTGGTGGCCCCGAGCCCTTTTGGCTCATTTGGCTCATTTGGCCCATTTGCCACATTTCTCTGCAGGGTTGCAGCTGAGAGGGCAGCAAACTTTCTCCCGCCTGGAGAGCGAGTTGTTTTTCTCCCCCGGCAGTTGCAAGGAGCCGTGTTTGTCTTTCTCTCCCTTCCTGTTTACTCGCTGCCATCAGGACAGGCTTTGATGTGTTTTTGCTGCTGGACATTCGTGGGAGCATCGTCCCGTGGGCGCCTGCGGAACCGGGGAGCGCGCTCTCAGCGTGGCAGCTCCAAGCCCAGAGGTGCCGGGGCAGGCAGGAGCGGGCACAACGCTGCCCTCGGCAGCCTGGGCTGTGGCACAGCTCCTTCGCTCCAAAGTCCAGGAGCAGCGAGAGCCCTGCCCGGCCGTGCCCGGGCAGACGCTGCTCCAGTGGGACACAGGATCCTGCTGGGAATTGGTGCGTGGGGGGCTCACCGGGCAGCATCACCCCATCGTCGCATGCCAGAGCAGGGGGGTCAGCCCCATCCCTCCATCCCCTGTCCAGGGATCCCCCCTCCCCCCGCCTCCCCGCTTCCTCCCAGCTGTGTGTCTGCCTGCCCCGTGCAAGAGCCGCTGCATTTGAAAGGTCGCCCAGCTTTGATGTCGCTGTCCCGGGGTGGCAGAGGAGGGCTCGCACCTTGCTGGCAGCTCTTTGCTGGCCGGTTCCCAGCCTGCCACCCGTGCTGGCCCGTGCCGCGGGGAGGGACGCTGGTGGTGGGTGATGCGGCACATGGCCTGGCCCGTGCCACCAGCCCCAGAGCTGCACCGTGCCATGGGAACCGTGTCCCTGTGTTTTGGGATGGGGGGAAGCCCCGCGGGCCAGCCGGGATCCCTTGACAAGCAGGAGTGATCCCCCCCTGCAGATGGGGCCGCACAGAGGGACAAATGATGGTGGCATCAGAGAGGGTTTTTTGTTAATCTATTTTTCAGCCGAATTCTAAAGAAAATCTGTGATTATTTTCCAGGAAATAAGTCCTAGAGCTGGCCAGTGGGAAGAGGTCAGGGATTGGGCTCGGGACCTTCTCCAAACCCTTTGGCACCGGCACCACAAAAGCCCCCGAGCACAGCCAGTCCCATGGGAGTCACCGTGGGGGCTCCCCCGCAGGAAAAGGGGGGTTTCCCTGGGACTCCTGGGTGCACCCATGGTTTGGGGGGGTCCCCTCCCTCCCAGGCATGGTGTCCGTAGTGATGGGGCACCCCATGATGGCACAGACAGCTCCGGGGGGGCAGTGGGTGGCCCGCAGCCGCTCCTCTCCCAGCGGAAATGGCATCTTTTGGGCAATTTCTCCTGGTTCCCTTCTTCGTGTGCCTGGCTTTGATTTGCGGCCGAGCCCTGTGATAATGTGGCTGCCTGGGAAGGAAGGGAGTAGAAGGAACTGGGTATTATGCTTGGCCCCTCTCCAGGAGGTGTTTTTGCTGGGAAGCCCCAAGGTCAGTGCTGGGTGGGAAGCGTTCCCCGACAGCAGCCCTCATGGGGGGGAGGCGGGGGGGATGCAGGAGCCCCCACACCACCCCAGCAGCGGGGCTACTGACCCCAGTGCTCATACCCCAAAACGCCCTGCATGGGCACAGAAGATGCGTGGTCCCCCCCCTACATGTTTTTTGGGGGAAAGAGCTGCTCTGCAGCCACTCTGTGACATAAAACATCTCCAAACCTTCCCGTTTCCATGCGGAAGGAAGGAGGGGGCGGTGGGTGGGAGCACCCGTGGATGGAGCAAGCAGCAAGCGCTGGGGTGCGGAAAGCATTTTTTGCCCTCTTTTTGTAATCACTCAAGAATTTCAGCTGGCTTCAGCCTGGCGCAGGAGCTCCCAAATCCCGAATCCCATTGCTGTGAGAACAGAGCTGGCACTGAACCGCCCCTGAAACTCCCTGCTCGCCTCGGTGGCATCCCAGCACCCTGAAACCCAGCCCCCCCCACAGGCCAGCACAGCAAGAAGGGGCATGCCCAGGTCTCCGGGAGCAACATCTCCCAGTAAAGCTGACCCAAACGCTGTGCGGGGCGAGCGTCCGCATGGAATGACGTCTTCCTGGAGCGTGTGCCCTGGGAGAGGCAAATCCCAGTGGCGCGGAGCCGGGTGAAACCGCGGGGATGCCAGGGTGGCTCAGATGTGCTCGGCACAGCGCGGCCATCCAGAAACCCAGTATCTGGTTCGTGCCCGGGCTTGTGCACAGAGAATCACGCTGGGGTTTTCACTGCTGCGAGCCATGGTTTTCAATTAGTTAATGTAAATATCAGAAGAGGTCTGATCCTGGCCCCTCCACACACCCCGGTGAGCCATTTCTTTGCTGAGATGATGAAAAGTCCCATGTGTCTCAGCAGGAAAAGGAGGAATGCAAGGAAAAGCAAGGAAATTGATGGTTTTGAAAGAAGATGCACATGGAATGCAGGGTGCAAGTGTATCCTGCATGGCCCCGGAGCTGGGGGCAAGGTTGGGCTGGGGTCTGTGCCTGGAGAGAGCCAGGGTCACTGTCTGTGTCCCTTCTGTGGGTGAGTTGCAGTTGGGTCCCTGTGACACCCTGGCGAGAGAAGGGCTGCGGACACACAGGGTCTGCAGCACCCATGCTCAGGCAAGGACAAGAACAAGCACGGAGGGGACAGGGACACACACTGAGGGACAAGGGGGACCTGCATCCTGAGCCAGCTGCATGGGTGTGTGCACTCCATGCTGCGGGAGCAGCGCAGGGATGGGACGGGCTTGGGGACAGGCACATTGTCACCCACAGCTCCATAAACCCCATCGGCCACTGTTTACACAATAGCAAATGTTTCATTTGTTTTATGGAGGCACCTGAGAGCAGTGCAAGGAGACAGCGAGGGCTGAGAGGTGCCTACCCAGCACCTGCTGTCCCTTCACAGCCCGTAAAGGGATTTTATTTTAAACACGACACAGATTTTACAGAGCAATCACACAGCAGCACCTTTCACCCAGGTACAAACAGCACGGGGAAATCTGCTCCTCCGGGACGTCTCCCCGCCCGTCGCTAATCCCAGGGGTGAGCGTTACTGAGTTGACTTTACACACCGAGAACTGATGGCCAGAAGCAACCCTGCAATTAAAACCAGTTCCAGCAGCCCATGAGGAGGAAAACCCTGCGGGTGCCAAGACTGGGCGCAGCAGCCGTGCCAGGGCAGGGACACACATGGCACCGACCTGTGCCCACAGCAGCGAGGGCTGGCTGTCCTCTGTCCCATCCGATCACCAGGCACCCTGGTGGGACCCATCCCCACGGCACTGCTGGGAGGGATGTCACCCTCCACAGGCACTGCCATCATGGCCAGGCTGGAGGGATGGTGAGGTCGGTGTGATTTATCCTGTGGCCGACCACTCACAATCCTCCACTCAGCTATTAAAAAAAAAATTCAAAATTAAAAAAAAATCAGGATTTAGACCATTCTTGCAAATCCAGTCTCATTTCTCCAGTGCCCCAGGGAATCGCAGCTTAATCCCATTATGGGGCAGCTTTGGCTGGGATAGTTTTACATCTCAGACTCCATGACCAGCTGTATTTTTATCTGCCCAGACTTTCCCGGATGCTCTACCCACTTCGATTCACTCATAATTACTAAAAATGGCTTTTTTTGAAGGAGGGTGCGGGTGCATGTGCCAGCGCGAGGAGGGCTGAGCCCGTGTGCCGATCTGAATCCCAGCCGGCAGAGGAATGCCAGATCCAGCACGGTGGGGAAAACAGGAGAGATCCAGTTTGATGTCTGCCTTATCGGTCCTATTTTTATTGCACTGAATATATAAGAGCAAAATATTGATTGTGATGATAAAGAGATGAAAGTGTCAAGGAGGAATAGGCACACCAGTTACTCAGGCGATTGGAAGCCGCGTTGGTTGTATTTAACAGGCATTTGCCATTAAAAAAACGCCTGTTTTTATTTAAATAGCCTAGGGCAAATTTCTCACTAAACCAACTTTCCCACGCCAGCCCAGTGCTCTAACTCTGTTTTTTGGCAAATTTTTTCCTGAGCTGTCAAGGCAAAATATATATAAGAATGCTGGTCTCACTTAGGTTTTTTTCCAGCCCCTGGAGACATGAAAATAATTTACAGATGTGCATTACCTGTTTATATTTGTATTAAGTTTTGCTTAACGGACATAATTTTCTTAGCTTGCAGTAACAAAAAAATATTCCCAGAGTTTCACTCATTTAATTTTAACTTATTAAAACTTTTAAACATGTGTGGAGGTTTCATGTTTTTAAATCACTAATCACATGGACGGTTGCCAAGTTTTCTATTAAAGCCTTTTATGAATGCTATTTTTAAAAGTACCTAAAATCCCATTATTTTTAACCCCTGAAGACCACTCAGACTAAAAAGTTGCTTTGGATTTATGTCGTATTCACATCTTATTGCAAAAAGATTTATGCTGAATTCTGACTTTTCCCTTCCTCCCTTTTTGTTTTTTCACTCCTTGTAGGAGTCTCCGGAGGAGGCTTTCAGGAGAAGGAAACTTGAGGAGGTTCCCTGTGAGGATCTTGCACCAGATCCCCCCGGTACCAGGGGAAGGACGGCACCAGATTAAAGTGGGACATCTCCCAGCAGCACCTGGCTGGAGGAGTCATCCTCACCCCGAGACGCTTGATGCCTGTGGGAAACCACAGCGGAGACTTTTACCTCCCCCATGGCAAAGCCTTCTCCAGGGCAGAGCCGCCCCACTGCAGCGGGGTCACGGCAGCCCCCGGGTGATGGCAATAAATGGATGTATTTGACCTTTTGTGCTGGGGGGGAGGCGGTGCAGCCGCACGCACGGCGGTGTTTGCGTTTACCCTCAGCCTTGTCCCCAGACCCCACGGGCAGACCCTCCCCACCCCAGAGGAAAGCTGGGGCCAGGGCTCGTGGGCAGCTCCCCATGTGCTCGTGGGTGTCCAGCACCCCGAGAGCAGCCGGTGCCAGGGACACCTGGTTATCCGGCAGTGCCTGCAGCGGGAATGCCAGAGCAGCTTCCCACTGCATCCCACTGCATCCCACCATGTCGAGCACGGTGGGGACTCCAATGGACCCGTGTACCCAGGCATGGCCAGGATGATCTGATGGGGCTGGGGGAGGTTCCGCAAGTTTTGGGGAACAAGTCCCCAAGTCCAGCTAAGCTGAACACGCGGTGCTTGCTGTACGGGGAGAACAAGCCCGGGCAAAAAGCTGCGGCCGGGATTCGCAGGCAGGTAGAGCTGAGATGCTCCCTGCTCACTGGGCTCCAGCGGGGAGGGAGAGAGGGAGAAGATGGAGAGAAAGAGAGCAGAAGTCTCCATTTCCAAGGAAGCACAAGAAGTGGCAACCTTCAGGCTGCCTTTGGTGCTGCCTTGCCTCCAGCTGGGGCTGAAGATGGTGGCACAGGTGTGGTGGCACAGGGACATCACTCAGCTGGGGTGGAGGCAGGGGCTGCCACACTCCTCATGTCCGCAGGGAGGATAAAACAAGGGGGGCCCCCACTTCCCTGCCAAGGGTAGGAAATGATGGTGAAGAGGCATTGCAGCCTCGCTCATGTCCTTTGGCATCTGTTACTTGGGAACACACCGGTGGCCTGGCCTTGCCCTGCTCCATCGTGAGCCAAGTGGCATCTCCCTGAGATGCTTTAAGGTTTCCAAGGGGGCTCCATCTCCCGGCAGCACCCGAACCCCAGGGTGGCACCATGCTCTGCTCAGTCCCCTGACCCCCCCACCCAGATCAGGGCACCATTTTAGAGCCCTAAATGACAACTGCAGGAGGAGCAGGGAAGGAGGGGAGAGCGAGGGAGCCGGGTCCCGCTGCAGGGCTCGCTCCTTTGATCTGACGAGCAGACTCTGCCCTTCGGTTTGTTTAATTGTTTCACACTTGCTCTGGAAATAATTTACAACAGGAAACAGTGGGATAACACCGGGCCTGGCATGGGGCTGGATGAGCCTGGGGGCTGGCGGAGAGGTGCCCTGTGATGAGAGACACAGATGATGAGGGTGTCACCTCCTTCCCATTAACCCATTGCCGACCTTCGCTCCTCTTCCCTCTTCCCAAGCTTTCAACCAAAGGCCATTGGCCGACCCCGCACATCCCCACGTTAGAGAGCTGTGAAAGAGCCATGCGATGGCCTCCAACAGCCTGAGCTTGGGGGGCCTCAGGGCGAGACCCAGAAGCTGGACAGGATTTGGGTGCTCCATCCCTGGGGCAGTTAGTACCCCAAATTCCCTGTGCTCCGAGCTTTTGTGCCCAGCAAAACAGGAGTTGAAGCACTTAAGCCCATCCTGAGGCTCAGGGCCTGACTGGGTTTCGGGTGGGACATTCCCACGCTCCCATCTCAGCGATGGCCAAGGGCTGGAGCTGGGCTCTGGGGACACCAGGACGAGGGTGCAGGGACCCAGAGGTAGCGCTGGGTGCACGGGAAGCCTGAGCACATCTGGGGGTTGCCGGGCTGCCTCCCAAGTTTGGTTTCTCTGCTTTTCCTGGTTTATTTGTTTATTTGTTGATGCCGTGCATGGGGCTGGCCAGGGCTCTGCCTGCGAGTTCATGAGTTCACAAAACAAACAACTTCCCAGCCCAGCTCCACGGGGAGCTGCTGGCACGGGTGGGGAAGGCGGGTAGGGAATGGCTCGGCATACCTGTGTGTACCTGTGCAGGTCAGGGGGTGAATCCCACCCCGTGTCCCTGAACCCCCCCTGTGCCCGGCTCTCCTGTGACCCCAGGGGACGCTCAGCCCAGGCTCTGGGTGCTACCACCCTCGCATGTCCCCGTGGTTTATGTGCCCAGGGCTGGGGGCTTGGGTCCTTCTGTGGTTCCTGAGCAGGTGCTGCAGCCCGCAGGGGCTGGGGGGGCTGCACTGAGGTTGACCAAGTGGGCTCTGCTGGGGCCACACTGGGAGCATTGGGCGAACTGCACTGGGATTTTATGGGGGGCTTGCAGCAAGGCTGGGGTGGAGGGGTTGAACTGGAGGTGCCTGGGGCTGTGCAGGC